>OY728138.1:1837351331-1837606331 GCA_963277665.1 Viscum album
TATATATGATATATATGTTATCCAAATCATTAATATCATTCTGGATATAATGAAACTTTGACCAAATTAACATCATGTAAGTGTAAGAAGTCTATTTTTGACTTAAGAACCAAATACCGACAAAATGAACATTATTAACTTAAATGATTACATGATGTTCATAACATGGTATAAAAGGAATAATGAACTTGAAAAAGGATCTTAAGCAAGTAGAGATTAACTCAAGTTTATTATTCAGGAGATTAAAGAACGGTCGGGTCAAGTCGGATACGAGGTATGGGACTTCGTCTCAATCTCCATTCATTGAGGCATATTTTATTTTATACACAACTTTCCTTTATACAGTGTATAAACCCCCTTTGACTTTTCCATTTATTCAAAAGGAATCTTTTTTATACGAAGCGTTTACTAAACGAAAAAAGGGAATGGTTTTGTCGTACGTATGCGGCGACAACGACTTCTCCGCCGTCGTGACCATTATTTGAGTTTCGGCATCCTCTACAAGCCATACATTCTTTTTAAAAGAAAAATAAATACCATGTTTTACTTTTCTTTTATTTTGGTATTGAAAATGGTTTTCACAATGTTTTTTGTGTTGTATTGATATCTTGTGATTGAAATGTGGAAATGTTATGTTTCCTTTATGCATGTTTTATGTGATACGATTATGTTATGGTTCTTGGGCATTATTATGAAGGTGGGTGGTTCCGTGATAAACTAAGGGCGGGTGAGCCCGATATAGCTCTCCAATGCATTGGGTAACGCGAAGGAGTGAAACGTTAAGGTTTCTCCGAAGAGATTTAGGGAATATACTATGATGGGTATTCCAAACGTAACCAAGAGGGTTACTCCCTACGTAAGAATGTTATGAATGCCTCAAGTTACCTTTATGTCTTATGATTTCTATGATTTATTCATGATTTTATGAGGTGTGTTAAAGTGCCTATGTTTTATGGGTAAAGTATGATTTCATTCTTATGTATATATGAACTCATGTTTCCTTTCCATGTTTTTTTAAACCCATACTGAGTTTTTATGCTCATCCCAAGTTTTTGAAATGTTTTTCACAGGTCAAGGGAAATGTACATGATAAGATGATAGAGTCAAGGATGTGTCAAGAAATAATCTATGTTTTATTTTAAATGTTTTTCCATTTATGGGAATGAAGAATACTATCTTTATGTAACCACTTTGTTTATATGTGGAATGTAATTCAAGTTTTATGATATAATTCTCTAAAACTCTAAACCCGAAAAGATCCTCAATGTGTAATCTTGTAATAACTCAAGATTAAGTAAGGTTTAAGGCTGGGGCCTTATAGTTGGTATCAGAGGTCAGTTTAGATAACTTTAGGAGTTAGAATTCTATTAAATGATTATCCAAAAATATTTTTTATGGTCAAATTGAAGTGATATAGCATGTGAATATTACCATGTTGCTTCATCTAAGACATGTTTGTTCAGAATGGTTTTCCGCAGAGGAAACATGGAAGTAGAGCTAGGAAGGCATACAGAAGGAAATAACCTTCCGAATCAGCATCCAGAAATGGTCGGAATTGGAACTGAACAGTTTGTTGCAGCAATGGAGCAGTTGAATCAAGCGATAAATGGCTGTCGTATCCATACACGAGATCAGCCAGACCAACCGCAGAGGAACATGTCAGTGGTGGAACATTTCATGAGGCAACATCCACCATCATTCAGAGGATAATCTGACCCTATGCTAGCTGAAGGGTGGATTAAAGCACTGGAGAATATTTTTGATGTCATGGGGTGTTCAGACAATCAAAAGGTTAGTCTTGCTATTTACCGTTTGGAGGGTGAAGCAGATCAGTGGTGGTCTATGGTTAAAAATATTAGGGACACCGATGAGATTGATTCTCTCGACTGGGATGAATTCAAAGGTATGTTTCTTGAGAAGTATTTTCCTAAGGCTGTTCGACTTAGGATGAAAAATCAATTCTTGGAATTGAGGCAAGAGGAAGACTCAGTGGCTACCTATGAAGAAAGGTTCACTCGATTGGCAAGGTATGCTCCAAATTTTATCCGAGACCTTGATATTAAAATCAATCGTTTTTACTCAGGATTAAAGCCAAAATATCGAAGGGCTTTAGATTCTCGTGAGTTCAAAAGTTATGAAAAGCTTGTTCGATGTGCTGAGAAGGTGGAAATGGAGTTTGCCGATGACCAAGTGTTCTATAACAACCAGCAGAAGAAGAGACCGAGGTGGTAGGAGAAAGGTAAGAATTCTTCCAAAAAGTCTGATGGTAAGAGAACTAAGTTTCCAGTTTGTGATAAATGTGGCAAAAGGCATGCTGGGGAATGTCTTCTGAATTCTGGAAAGTGCTACCGATGTGGGAAGATGGGACATAAGGCTCGTGATTGCACTGAAAAGGATCAAGGTGAAGGTAAGAACAAATTTGATTTACAGTTTGTGAAGTGTTATATGTGCAATGAGATGGGTCACTATGGAAACGAGTGTCCGACAAAGAGCTTGAGTGATGGGAAGTAGTTAGACTACAAGAAAAAAGGGGTGGTGAAATCCTTTGCAACTACTTCAGCAGATGTCGGGCCATCAAATGAAGTTGTATCAGGTACTTTGTTTGTTTTTTCAGATTATACCAGTGTGTTGTTTGATTTGGGGTCTACACATTCTTTCATCTCTGAAACCTTTTCTAGTAAAATGGGAATACCATCTCAAGAAATGACTCCTGAACTTTTGGTAAAAACACCTGGGGGAAATGTTGAGGCAAAAAGAATTTATAAGAATCTTACTATCCTTATCTATGGAAAGAACCTACTTGCAAACCTTATTGTTCTACCTCTAGTAGAGTTTGATGTTATCCTGGGTATGGATTGGCTCTCTATTTACCATGCTAAGATTGACTGTAGAGCTAAAGAAGTTTCTTTTCAGAAATACTTTCAGTTTGTTTACAAGAATGAACCCTTACTTTTGATAACATATCAAGAGGCCGAGAAACTTGTAAAAGATGGAAATGAATGTTACCTTGCACACGTCGTTGAAAATAAAGGAACTGTTCAGATTAATGATGTGCCAGTGGTAAATGAGTATCCTGATGTTTTTCCTGATGATTTGCCTAGAATAATACCAGATCGGGAAGTTGAGTTTACTGTTGACTTAGTTCCTGATGCTATACCAATTTCAAAACCCCCTTATCGAATGGCACAAATTGAACTTTTAGAGTTGAAGGAGAAATTGCAAGATTTATTAGAGAAAGGTTTCATTAGACCTAGCACATCACCATGGGGTGCTCCTATTTTGTTTGTTAAAAAGAAAGATGGTTATATGAGACTTTGCATTGATTATAGAGCCTTGAATAATATCACTGTTAAGAACAAATATCCTTTGCCTCATATCGATGATTTGTTTGATCAGCTCCAAGGAGCTCAGTTTTTTTCAAAGATTGACCTGAGATCGGGGTACCATCAGCTGAAGGTAAAGGAGGCAGATATTCCGAAGACCGCGTTCCGTACGAGATATGGCCATTATGAATTTGTAGTAATGCCTTTTGGGATAACCAATGCACCTTCTGTATTCCTGGACTTAATGAATAGTATTTTCCATGAGTTCTTGGATAAGTTTGTGGTGGTTTTCATTGATGATATTTTGGTGTTTTCTAAAAGTAAAGAGGAGCATGAAAGACATTTAAGAGTTATCTTGCAAACCTTAAAAGAAAAGAAATTGTATGGGAAATTCAGAAAGTGTGAGTTTTGGTTGCAACAAATTTCTTTCCTTGGTCACATTGTTTCTAAAGATGGAATAACTGTTGATCCTGCAAAAATAAAAGTTGTGGAAGAATGTCCAAGACCCACAAATGTAACCGAGATTCGTAGCTTCCTTGGTTTGGCGGGCTATTACCAAAGGTTTGTTAGAAATTTTTCACGGTTATCTAGTCCAATGACTAAGCTAACTCGGAAGGGTGTTAAGTTTATCTGGACAAAAAAATGTGATGATTGTTTTCAGGAATTGAAAAGAAGATTGGTGAATGCTCCAGTTTTGGCACTTCCTTCCAGGAATGGTGAGTTTCTTATATACAGTGATGCTTCATTGAAAGGACTTGGTTGCGTTCTAATGCAGAATGATCAGGTAATTTCTTATGCTTCACGACAGTTGAAAACTCATGAGGTAAATTACCCTACACATGATTTGGAATTAGCTACTGTTGTTTTTGCTTTAAAAATTTGGAGGCATCATTTGTATGGAGTAAAGTGTGAAATATATACCGATCACAAAAGTTTAAAGTATATATTCACTCATAAAGAATTGAACATGAGAAAAAGGATATGGCTAGAATTAATCATGGATTATGATTGTACAATTCATTACCATCCGGGAAAAGCAAATAAAGTGGCTGAGCTTTGAGTCGAAAAAGTAATGCTTCATTAATAATGTTGCATTTGGAACATGATCCTTTGGTTAAGGATTTGATGAACTTTGGAATAGACTTTGTTGGTGCAGGAAGTCCTTCTGTTTTGTTTCAGGTATCAGTGAGATCTTCTCTATCAGATATAATCAAGCAAGCACAGAAGCAATACAGTGAGTTGCAGAAAAAGGTAGAGCTGGTTCAGAAAGGTAAGTTGCCTGAATTCAACATTGATAATGAGTGTGTTTTGAGATTTGGGAAGAGATTGTGTGCGCCTTGTGATTCACAGTTGAAGAGAGAGTTGTTATGTGAAGCTCATAGTTCTCCGTTTTCAGTTCATCCGGGCAGTACTAAGATGTATAGAGATCTGCGGGAGTATTACTGGTGGGATGGAATGAAAAGAGACATTGCTGATTTTACTGTGAAGTGTTTGACATGTCAACAGGTTAAAGTAGAGCGGCAGTTACCGAAAGGGATGCTTCATCCTTTACCAGTGCCAGAGTGGAAATGGGAGAATATATCCATGGACTTTGTTGTAGGATTACCGAAGACATCTCGAGGTAATAATGCAATCTAGGTTATTGTTGATCGCTTGACCAAATCTGCTCATTTCCTTGCTATACGAGATACTTTCTCTCTTGATCAACTTTCCCGTTTGTATCTGAAAGAAATAGTCAGGTTACATGGAGTTCCTCTCTCCATTGTATCGGATCATGATCCCAGGTTTACTTCTAACTTTTGGAAAGGCCTTCAGAAGTCGTTGGGTACTGAATTAAATTTTAGTACAGCTTTTCATCCTCAATCAGATGGGCAGTAAGAACGAACAATTCAGACCTTGGAGGATATGCTACGAGATTGTTCGATGGATTATCAGGGAAGTTGGGACCAACATCTTTCTTTGGTTGAATTTTCATATAATAACAGTTTTCATTCCAGTATACAGATGGCACCATTTCAGGCATTATATGGGAAGCGGTGTCGAACTCTAGCTTTCTGGGATGAAGTGGGTGAAAGGAAGTTGATGGGACCAGAATTGGTAGAAGAGATGGCGGAAAAAGTTCAGCTGATTCAGAAACACATGAGAACAGCTCAGAGCAGGCAGAAGAGTTATGCAGATAACCGAAGGAAGGATCTATCTTTCGAGGTAGGTGATTATGTTTTTCTCAAGGTTTCTCCTTGGAAAAGTGTGATGAGATTTGGTAAGAAAGGAAAGTTGAGTCCAAGGTTCATTGGACCATATGAAATTCCGGAGAGAGTTGGATCAGTTGCCTACCGAGTGGCTTTACCTCCGATTTTATCTCTGGTACACAATGTTTTTCAGGTTTCGATGTTGAGAAAGTATATGCCAGATCCATCTCATGTTTTGAGTCCAGAGGTAGTTCAGCTAGAAGAGAACCTATCTTATGAGGAACAACCGGTCCAGATTCTTGACCACATGGAGGAAGTGTTACGGAATAAGGTGATTAAGCAGGTAAAGGTTTTTTGGAAAAACCACATGATGGAAGAGGCAACATGAGAATCTGAAAATGCAATGAGGGATAAGTACCCCCATTTATTCGATAAGTAAATAAATAGCGGGGACACAATTTTCTAAAAGGGCGAAGGATGTAACATCCCAAGTAAGTAATGAATAATAGATATTTTTATCTATGTCTATCAATGATTAAGATAGTGTTTTAGAGGCTTAAAATGAAAATAAATCTAATCATAAGCATGGAATACACTAATATTCTTAAAAGATTGATTTACTGCCTTATGATGGAAAACCCTTTTTAAATCTAGATTTTCACAATTATATAAACTATGTTTGTCAAAATAAACTTATTATTTATGATTGGGACATCAAAATTTACTTTGTGTGAATTTTTGGTATTTTTCTGACAATGTTCAATTTTTTAATGAATAGTGAAAAATACTGCATTTTAATTCAAAACTAATTTTTAATCTAATTTATTTATATAATTAGATTATGTTTTGAATTGGTTTTGAAGTTAAATTAGAATATATTTTTACCATTTTATCCAATGGTGGTCATTGGAATCAATTTCACTTTGAAATTGGACTTAAATTGGTGTCAATCTTTTGATACTTATTATTTCATAAAAACACGCTATTTGCTCTGACATCGGGAATTAATTATTAAATTAATTAATTTGACTTATATGTTTTGAATTTTGTAAAATAGACTTCATTTTTGATTTCATAATATCAAATATAGCTTAGGGTGAATTTTTGGTAATTTTCTGAAAAACTTCAATTTTCGATGAATAGTGAAACCACTAAGTGGTACTTATAAAAACTGATTTTTCCGTTTAAATGAAATTTTGCCATCATTGTGTTTTGAATTTCAAAAATCCGACATAAATGGTTGTCATTAAGAAGTAAAATGTGGTTCAATGAGATTATAATAATTTTTTGTTGAATAGTAACTTATTAAGTTTTTAATCGCGATTAGTGGTAATTAGGGTAGTTTAAGGTATAAATAATGATTTAATAATATGAAATGACCTAGAAATATGTCCCAACCTTATTCGTTGTGTCATGGCCGACCAAGAAAAGCCATGGGTCAACTTGGAGACCCCATGTAGACACTTTGGTTGGGAAATGACATAAATAAGTTTTTATTTAATGTAAAAGTAAAAATGACACAAACATAATATGTTTTACGAAAACAATTTTTACATGGGGTTATAAAGATCCGATTTTTGATTATAAATAGTCATTGGAAAGATAAAAAGATTTCCTACATCATAGTATTTTTTTTATAGTTTTTAGACATTAAATAAATTAAATTATTTATGACATAATAATGATGTAGCGATGACATCATTATTTGACGATTTAAATAAAATGGAAAGATAATGTAAAATCTATAAACTACACATGTAAAAAACTTATTGGATGGGTGGATTTAGAACCCTTATCACCTTATACAAGAATTATATCAATGTGGGACCTTTTAAAACTGAAACACATTTTCAAATAAAGTAATATTTACCTACATTCCAAAAGTGCCCCTCCTCTCCTCTTATAAAAGGCCCGCACCTCTACCTCATTTCACACACTCCTCAAGCCTTTGGATCGGCCAACCCCTGCTCATTTACTCTCTCCACATCCCTCTCCTCATCCTAGAGGATTCCATTTGGGCATAATACTTTCAAAGGAAGCCTTTAGTCTCAAATCAAAAGGAGTTACACTTTTAAAGGTAATTCATTCTCTCATGTTCATTTGTTTTATTTTGCTTCTCCAACCCCCTAAAATCTTTTTATTTACTTCTTTTGTAACAACACCAGTATCTTCAATATAATAGGATGTTGTTATAATATTTATTTGAGCTACACTCTCACACAACTACATCAAATGGTTAAAGAACATACGGTTTCCGTGGATGGCGAAATTCTACCTCCCGAAATGATGATTGTTCAATACTCATTTAACACCTTCAAAGGTGGCCATTATGATGTCACTATTTTTATATATGATATATAATATGTTTATGTTTTCCTTAAGCTTCTGTTTTTTTTTCATTTTGGGCATACCTTTATGGTTTCCATTATGGGTAAACACGATATCTTCATTTTAGGAAGTGCGGACTACCGCCCCCTGAAAGTGATTTGATTCGTTAATACCATATGTGGGATGTGTAAAGGATAAAGTTAATGATATTATATATGTTATTATACTGGAATTAAAATATACTCTTATATCATTATGATTCCATTCCAGAAAATACGAAATAGAAATGGAAGTAGCGTTCATGCGTACGCACGGCTTACCGTCTCCATGAACGCTGCATTTCATTTCTTACCTCTAAATGTGATGTAAAATTATAAATACATGTTTATGATGAATATATATGATATATATGTTATACAAATCATTAATATCATTCTGGATATAATGAAAATTTGACCAAATTAACATCTTGTAAGTGTAAGAAGTCTATTTTTGACTTAAGAACCAAATACGACAAAATGAACATTATTAACTTAAATGATTACATGATGTTCATAACATGGTATAAAAGGAATAATGAACTTGAAAAAGGTTCTTAAGTAAGTAGATATTAACTCAAGTTTATTATTCAAGAGATTAAAGAACGGTCGGGTCAAGTCTGATACGAGGTATGGGACTTCGTCTCAATCTCCATTCATTGAGGCATATTTTATTTTATACACAACTTTCCTTTATACGGTGTATAAACCCCCTTTGACTTTTCTGTATATTCAAAAGGAATCTTTTTTATACGAAGCGTTTACTAAACGACAAAAGGGAATGTTTTTGTCGTACGTATGCAGCGACAACGACTTCTCCGCCGTCATGACCGTTATTTGAGTTTCGGCTTCCTCTACAAGCCATACATTCTTTTTAAAAGAAAAATAAATACCATGTTTTACTTTTCTTTTATTTTGGTATTGAAAATGGTTTTCACAATGTTTTTTGTGTTGTATTGATATCTTGTGATTGAAATGTGGAAATGTTATGTTTCCTTTATGCATGTTTTATGTGATACGATTATGTTATGGTTCTTGGGAATTATTATGAAGACGGGTGGTTCCGTGATAAACTAAGGGCGGGTGAGCCCGATATAGCTCTCCAATGCATTGGGTAACACGAAGGAGTGAAATGTTAAGGTTTCTCCGAAGAGATTTAGGGAATATACTGTGATGGGTATTCCAAACGTAACCAAGAGGGTTACTCCCTACGTAAGAATGTTATGAATGACTCAAGTTACCTTTATGTCTTATGATTTCTATGATGTATTCATGATTTTATGAGGTGTGTTAAAGTGCCTATGTTTTATGGGTAAAGTATGATTTAATTCTTATGTATATATGAACTCATGTTTCCTTTCCATGTTTTTTTTAAACCCATACTGAGTTTTTATGCTCATACCAAGTTTTGGAAATGTTTTTCACAGGTCAAGGGAAAGGTACATGATAAGATGATAGAGTCAAGGATGTGTCATGAAATAATCCAGGTTTTATTTTAAATGTGTTTCCATTGATGGGAATGAAGAATACTATCTTTATGTAACCACTTTTTTTATATGTGGAATGTAATGAAAGTTTTATGATCTAATTCTCTAAAACTCTAAACCCAAAAAGATCCTCAATGTGTAATCTTGTAATAACTCAAGATTAAGTAAGGTTTAAGGCTGGGCCTTATAGTTGGTATCAGAGGTCGGTTTAGATAACTTTAGGAGTTAGAATTCTATTAAATGATTATCCAAAAATATTTTTTTATGGTCAAATTGAAGTGATATAGCATGTGAAGATTACCATGTTGCTTCATCTAAGACATGTTTGTTCAGAATGGTTTTCCGCAGAGGAAATAAGGAAGAAGTGCTAGGAAGGCATACAGTAGGAAATAACCTTCCGAATCTGCATCCAGAAATGTTCGGAATTGGAACTGAACAGTTTGTTGCAGTAATGGTGCAGTTGACTCAAGCAATAAATGGCGGTGGTATCCATACACGAGATCAGCCAGACCAACCACAGAGGAACATGTCAGTGGCGGAACATTTCATGAGGCAACATCCACCATCATTCAGAGGATCATCTGACCCTGTGCTAGCTGAAGGGTGGATTAAAGCACTAGAGAAGATTTTTGATGTCATGGGGTGTTCAGACAATCAAAAGGTTAGTCTTTCTATTTACCGTTTGGAGGGTGAAGCAGATCAGTGGTGGTCTATGGTTAAAAATATCATGGACGCCGATGAGATTGATGCTCTCGACTGGGATGAATTCAAAGGTATGATTCTTGAGAAGTATTTTCCTAAGGCTGTTCGACTTAGGATGGAAAAGAAATTCTTGGAATTGAGGCAAGAGGAAGACTCAGTGGCTACCTATGTAGAAAGGTTCACTCGATTGGCAAGGTATTCTCCAAATTTTATCCGAGACCTTGATAGTAAAATCAATCGTTTTTACTCAGAATTAAAGCCAAAATATCGAAGGGCTTTAGCTTCTCGTGAGTTCAAAAGTTATGAAAAGCTTGTTCGATGTGCTGATAAGGTGGAAATGGAGTTTATCGATGACCAAGTGTTCTATAACAACCAGCAGAAGAAGAGACCGAGGTGGCAGAAGAAAGGTAAGAATTCATCAAAAAAGTCTAATGTTAAGAGAACTAAGTTTCCAGTTTGTGATAAATGTGCCAAAAGGCATGCTGGGGAATGTCTTCTGAATTCTGGAAAGTGCTACCGATGTGGGAAGATGGGACATAAGGCTCGTGATTTCACTGAAAAGGATCAAGGTGAAGGTAAGAACAAATTTGATTTACAGTTAGTGAAGTGTTATAAGTGCAATGAGATGGGTCACTATGCAAACGAGTGTCCGACAAAGAGCTTGAGTGATGGGAAACAGTTAGACTACAAGCAGAAAGGGGTGGTGAAATCCTTTGCAACTACTTTAGCAGATGTCGGGCCATCAAATGAAGTTGTATCAGGTACTTTGTTTGTTTTTTCAGATTATGCCAGTGTGTTGTTTGATTCGGGGTCTACACATTCTTTTATCTCTGAAACCTTTTCTAGTAAAATGGGAATACCATCTCAAGAAATGACTCCTGAACTTTTGGTAAAAACACCTGGGGGAAATGTTGAGGCAAAAAGAATTTATAAGAATCTTCCTATCCTTATCTGTGGAAAGAACCTACTTGAAAACCTTATTGTTATACCTCTAGTAGAGTTTGATGTTATCCTGGGTATGGATTGGCTCTCTATTTACCATGCTAAGATTGACTGTAGAGCTAAAGAAGTTTCTTTTCAGAAATACTTTCAGTTTGTTTACAAGAATGAACCCTTACTTTTGATAACATATCAAGAGGCCGAGAAACTTGTAAAAGATGGAAATGAATGTTACCTTGAACACGTCATTGAAAATAAAGGAACTATTCAGATTAATGATGTGCCAGTGGTAAATGAGTATCCTGATGTTTTTCCTGATGAGTTTCCTGGAATAATACCAGATCGGGAAGTTTAGTTTACTGTTGACTTAGTTCCTGATGCTAAGAAAATTTCAAAACCCCCTTATCGAATGGCAAAAATTGAACTTTTAGAGTTGAAGGAGCAATTGCAAGATTTATTAGAGAAAGGTTTCATTAGACCTAGCACATCACCATGGGGTGCTCCTGTTTTGTTTGTTAAAAAGAAAGATAGTTCTATGAGACTTTGCATTGATTATAGAGCCTTGAATAATATCACTGTTAAGAACAAATATCTTTTGCCTCATATCGATGATTTGTTTGATCTGCTCCAGGGAGCTCAGTTTTTTTCAAAGATTGACCTGAGATCGGGGTACCATCAGCTGAAGGTAAAGGAGGCAGATATTCCGAAGACCACGTTCCGTACGAGATATGGCCATTATGAATTTGTAGTAATGCCTTTTGGGCTAACCAATGCACCTGCTATATTCATGGACTTAATGAATAGAATTTTCCATGAGTTCTTGGATAAGTTTGTGGTGGTTTTCATTGATGATATTTTGGTGTTTTCTAAAAGTAAAGAGGATCATGAAAGACATTTAAGGGTTATCTTGAAAACCTTAAAAGAAAAGAAATTGTATGGTAAATTCAGAAAGTGTGAGTTTTGGTTGCAACAAATTTCTTTCCTTGGTCACATTGTTTCTAAAGATGGAATAACTGTTGATCCTACAAAAACAAAAGTTGTGGAAGAATGGCCAAGACCCACAAATGTAACCGAGATTCGTAGCTTTCTTGGTTTGGCGGGCTATTACCGAAGGTTTGTTAGAAATTTTTCACGGTTATCTAGTCCAATGACTAAGCTAACTCGGAAGGGTGTTAAGTTTATCTGGACAAAAGAATGTGATGATTGTTTTCAGGAATTGAAAAGAAGATTGGTGAATGATCCAGTTTTGGAACTTCCTTCCAAGAATGGTGAGTTTGTTATATACATTGATGCTTCATTGAAAGGACTTGGTTGCGTCCTAATGCAGAATGATCAGGTAATTTCTTATGCTTCACGACAGTTGAAAACTCATGAGGTAAATTACCCTACACATGATTTGGAATTAGCTGCTGTTGTTTTTGCTTTAAAAATTTGGAGGCATCATTTGTATGGAGTAAAGTGTGAAATATATACCGATCACAAAAGTTGAAAGTATATATTCACTCAGAAAGAATTGAACATGAGACAAAGGAGATGGCTAGAATTAATCAAGGATTATGATTGTACAATTCATTACCATCCGGGAAAAGCAAATAAAGTGGCTGATGCTTTGAGTCGAAAAAGTAATGCTTCATTAACAATGTTGCGTTTGGAACATGATCCTTTGGTTAATGATTTGATGAACTTTGGCATAGAAGTTTTTGGTGCAGGAAGTCCTTCTATTTTGTTTCAGGTATCAGTGAGATCTTCTCTATCAGATAGAATCAAGCAAGCACAGAAGCAAGACAGTGAGTTGCAGAAAAAGGTAGAGCTGGTTCGGAAAGGTAAGTTGCCTGAATTCAACATTGATAATGAGTGTGTTTTGAGATTTGGGAAGAGATTGTGTGTGCCTTGTGATTCACAGTTGAAGAGAGAGTTGTTATGTGAAGCTCATAGTTCTCCGTTTTCAGTTCATCCGGGCAGTACTAAGATGTATAGAGATCTGCGGGAGTATTACTGGTGGGATGGAATGAAAAGAGACATTGCTGATTTTACTGTGAAGTGTTTGACATGTCAACAGGTTAAAGCAGAGCGGCAGTTACCGAAAGGGATGCTTCAGCCTTTACCAGTGCCAGAGTGGAAATGAGAGAATATATCCAAGGACTTTGTTGTTGGATTACCGAAGAAATCTTGAGGTAATAATGCAATCTGGGTTATTGTTGATCGCTTGACCAAATCTGCTCATTTCCTTGCTATACGAGATACTTTCTCTCTTGATCAACTTTTCCGTTTGTATCTTAAATAAATAGTCAGGTTACATGGAGTTCCTCTCTCCATTGTATCGGATCGTGATCCCAGGTTTACTTCTAACTTTTGGAAAGGCCTTCAGAAGTCGTTGGGTACTGAATTAAATTTTAGTACATCTTTTCATCCTCAATCATATGGTCAGTCAAAACGAACAATTCAGACCTTGGAGGACATGCGACGAGCTTGTTCGATGGATTATCAGGGAAGTTGGGAACAACATCTTTCTTTGGTTGAATTTTCATATAATAACAGTTTTCATTCCAGTATACAGATGGCACCATTTCAGGCATTATATGGGAAGCAGTGTTGAACTCCAGCTTTCTGGGATGAAGTGGGTGAAAGGAAGTTGATGGGACCAGAATTGGTAGAAGAGATGGCAGAAAAAGTTCAGGTGATTCAGAAACACATGAGAACAGCTCAGAGCAGGCAGAAGAGTTATGCAGATAACCGAAGGAAGGATCTATCTTTCGAGGTAGGTGATTATGTTTTTCTCAAGGTTTCTCCTTGGAAAAGTGTAATGAGATTTGGCAAGAAAGGAAAGTTGAGTCCAAGGTTCATTGGACCATATGAAATTCTGGAGAGAGTTGGATCAGTTGCCTACCGAGTGGCTTTACCACCGAGTTTATCTCAGGTACACAATGTTTTTCACGTTTCGATGTTGAGAAAGTATATGCCAGATCTATCTCATGTTTTGAGTCCAGAGGTAGTTCAGCTGGAAGAGAACCTATCTTATGAGGAACAACCGGTCCAGATTCTTAACCACAAGGAGCAAGTGTTACGGAATAAGGTGATTAAGCAGGTAAAGTTTTTGTGGAAAAACCACATGATGGAAGTGGCAACATGGGAATATGAAAATGCAATGAGGGATAAGTACCCCCATTTATTCGATAAGTAAATAAATAGCGGGGACGCAATTTTCTAAAGTGGGGAAGGATGTAACATCCCAAGTAAGTAATGAATAATAGATATTTTTATCTATGTCTATTAATGATTAATATAGTGTTTTAGAGGCTTAAAATTAAAATAAATCTAATCTTAAGCATGGAATACACTAATATTCTTAAAAGATTGTTTTACTGCCTTATGATGGAAAACCCTTTTTAAATCTATCTTTTGACAATTTTATAAACTATGTTTGTCAAAATAAACTTATTCTTTATGATTGGGACAACAAAATTTACTTTTTGTGATTTTTTGGTATTTTTCTGACAATGTTCATTTTTTAACGAATAGTGAAAAATACTGCATTTTAATTCAAAACTGCTTTTTAATCTAATTTATTTATATAATTAGATTATGTTTTGAATTGGTTTTGAAGTGAAATTAGAATATATTTTTACCATTTTATCCAATGTTGGTCATTGGAATCAATTTCACTTTGAAATTGGACTTAAATTGGTGTCAATCTTTTGATACTTATTGTTTCATAAAAACACGCTATTTGCTCTGACAGAGGGAATTAATTATTAAATTAATTAATGTGACTTATATGTTTTGAATTTTGTAAAATAGACTTCATTTTTGATTTCAGAATATCAAATATATCTTAGGGTGAATTTTTGGTAATTTTCTGAAAAACTTCAATTTTTGATGAATAGTGAAACTACTAAGTGGTACTTATAAAAACTGATTTTTCCGTTTAATGAAATTTTGCCATCATTGTGTTTTGAATTTCAAAAATCCGACATACATGGTTGTCATTAAGAAGTATAATGTGGTTCAATGAGATTATAATAATTTTTTGGTGAATAGTAACTTATTAAGTTTTTAATCGCGATTAGTGGTAATTAGGGTAGTTTAAGGTATAAATAATGCTTTAATAATATGAAATGACCTAGACACATGTCCCAACCTTATTGGTTGTGTCATGGCCGAACAAGACAAGCCATGAGTCAACTTGGGGACCCCATGGAGACACTTTGGTTGGGAAATGACATAAATAACTTTTTATTTAATGTAAAAGTAAAAATGACACAAACATAATATGTTTTACGAAAACAATTTTTACATGGGGTTATAAAGATCAGATTTTTGATTATAAATAGTAATTGGAAATCCAAAAAGAGTTCCTACATCATAGTAGTTTTTTTATAATTTTTAGACATTAAATAAATTAAATTATTTATGACATAATAATGATGCAGCGATGACATCATTATTTGACGATTTAAATAAAATGGAAAGATAATGTATACTCTATGTACTAAACATGTCCAAAACTTATTGGATGGGTGTATTTCGAACCCTTATCACCTTATCCACGAATTATATCAATATGGGACCTTTTAAAACCGAAACACATTTTCAAATAAAGTAATATTTCCTTACTTTCCAAAAGTGCCCCTCCTCTCCTCTTATAAAAGGCCCCCACCTCTACCTCATTTCACACACTCATCAAGACTTTGGTGTTGGAACCAGGTTCTCCAAAGCATGATTTGGTGTATGGTTTGTGTTTGTTGTCAATCCTCAGTGGAAGTTCCGAATGTGTTCCAGCAAAGTGATCATACAGTTCAAGCAGACAACAGTTTTGAAGGTGGCGCTGTTTCCCAGTGTTTGCCAAATTTTTGGGCCTCAAAATCAGAAAATGAAGACATGGATTGTCTGCAAAAGGAGCTTCGCAGAAAAAGGAAGTGGTGCGCGAAATATAAGAGTCTTGCGCGAAAAAATTAAGTTAGGCGCGGAAAACAGCGGGATGCGCGAAATAGTTTTTCGCGCAAACAGTGTTTCGAAATCAGAGAGGTGAAAAATGGCAAAGGCATGGGCTGCGCGGAAAATCAGGGATGTGCGCGAAATACTTAAGTTGGGCGCGGAAAACAGCGGGATGCGCGAAATAGTTTTTTTTTCACGCAAATGATGTTTCCGAATCAGTTTGGTGAAAGATGGCAAAGGCATGGGCTGCGCGGAAAAAAAAGAGTTGTGCGCGAAATATATAAGCTGGGCGAAAGATTACGCGCCAGATGAGAGATTTTCCGCGCCGAAGGGGATTTTGCGCGCAGTGGTCTCAGTCGCCTATAAATATGAGGTGACCCCCTTCATTCGGCGTGGTTGGAAGACTTAGAGAAGATCCGAGGTCTGATGCGCGAAAAGGATCGCGTAAAGGAGCTTGCGCGAAATATTTGGAGTTGCGCGAAAAAGGGGATTTTTGCGCGAAATATTTTTCCGCGCCAAAAGAAAATGTTGCGCGCAATAGGATGATTTTGCGCGCAAATGGTTGATGTTTCGCATATTTCTCAGTAAGGTTTGTCTGCACGTTTTGGTTATCCAGTTCAGTGGTTCTGTGCGTTCTAGTGCATCTCTTCCGGACTTCGATGCAAGCAGAGTCTCGTGCTGAGCAGAGGCAAAGACTTCAATGCAAATTTATTGAAGAGACCTACACGTCTATAAACTGAGTGAGACTTAACCAACGGCAGTGAGCCAGGGGGAGTCAACGGGAGTGACCCGAGGGAAGCAGTGAGCTATCCCTAAACCTTATGTAAAGGCAGTGAGCCTGGGACAGAGTGTCTGTACCCTAACTTTTGTATCCGCAGCTAGTGAAGCATAGTGGATTTAGGTACGACCGACAATCTGTCGGCGTATGCTCCTTGGACGTAGCCCTTAGTGGTGAACCAAGTAAAAATTGTTGTGTCATCTCTCTGCATGTGAATGTTTAATTGCTGATCATATCCTTCATACAGGTTTAAGAAGTTCCTGCCAACGTGGGAACAAGATCCACAACTTTAAGAAGAAAAAGTTGCCACCCTGATTCACCCCTCCCCTCTCAGGGTGTCCCGGGGTCCTTCATTTGGCTTGGCCAACCCCTACCCATTTACTCTCTCCACATCCCTCTCCTCATCCTAGAGGATTCCATTTGGGAATAATCCTTTCAAAGGAATCCTTTAGGCTCAAATCAAAAGGAGTTACACTTTTAAAGGTAATTCATTCTCTCATGTTCATTTGTTTTATTTTGCTTCTCCAACCCCCTAAACTCTTTTTATTTACTTATTTTGTAACAACACCAGTATCGTCAATATACTAGGTTGTTGTTATAAGATTTATTTGAGCTACACTCTCACACAACTACATCAAATGGTTAAAGAACATACGGTTTCCGTGGATGGCGAAATTCTGCCTTCCGAAACGATGATTGTTCAATACTCATTTAACACCTTCAAAGGTGGCCATTATGATGTCACTATTTTTATATATGATATATAATATGTTTATGTTTTCTTTAATATTCTGTTTTTTTTTCATTTTGGGCATACCTTTATGGTTTCCATTATGGGTAAACACGATATCTTCATTTTAGGAAGTGCGGACTACCGCCCCCTGAAAGTGATTTGATTCGTTAATACCATATGTGGGATGTGTAAAGGATAAAGTTAATGATATTATATATGTTATTATACTGGAATTATAATATACTCTTATATAATTATGATTCCATTCCAGAAAATACGAAATAGAAATGGAAGTAGCGTTCATGCGTACGCACGGCTTACCGTCTCCATGAACGGTGCATTTCATTTCTTACCTCTAAATGTGATGTAATATTATAAATACATGTATATGATGAATATATATGATATATATGTTATCAAAATCATTAATATCATTCTGGATATAATGAAACTTTGACCAAATTAACATCATGTAAGTGTAAGAAGTCTATTTTTTACTTAAGAACCAAATACCGACAAAATGAACATTATTAACTTAAATGATTACATGATGTTCATAACATGGTATAAAAGGAATAATGAACTTGAAAAAGGTTCTTAAGAAAGTATAGATTAACTCAAGTTTATTATTCAGGAGATTAAAGAACGGTCTGGTCAAGTCGTATATGAGGTATGAGACTTCATCTCAATCTCCATTCATTGAGTCATATTTTATTTTATACACAACTTTCCTTTATACGGTGTATAAACCCCCTTTGACTTTTCCGTTTATTCAAAAGGAATATTTTTTATACGAAGCATTTACTAAATAACAAAAGGGAATGTTTTTGTCGTACGTATGCGGCGACAACGACTTCTCTGCCGTCGTGACTGTTATTTGAGTTTCGGCTTCCTCTACAAGCCATACATTATTTTTAAAAGAAAAATAAATACCATGTTTTACTTTTCTTTTATTTTGGTATTGAAAATGGTTTTCGCAATGTTTTTTGTGTTGTATTGATATCTTGTGATTGAAATGTGGAAATGTTATGTTTCCTTTATGCATGTTTTATGTGATACGATTATGTTATGGTTCTTGGGCATTATTATGAAGACGGGTGGTTCCGTGATAAACTAAGGGCGGGTGAGCCCGATATAGCTCTCCAATGCATTGGGTAACGCGAAGGAGTGAAACGTTAAGGTTTCTCCGAAGAGATTTAGGGAATATACTGTGATGGGTATTCCAAACGTAACCAAGAGGGTTACTCCCTACGTAAGAATGTTATGAATGCCTCAAGTTACCTTTATGTCTTATGATTTCTATGATTTATTCATGATTTTATGAGGTGTGTTAAAGTGCCTATGTTTTATGGGTAAAGTATTATTTCATTCTTATGTATATATGAACTCATGTTTCCTTTCCAGGTTTTTTTAAACCCATACTGAGTTTTTATGCTCATACCAAGTTTTTGAAATGTTTTTCACAGGTCAAGGGAAAGGTACATGATAAGATGATAGAGTCAAGGATGTGTCAAGAAATAATCCATGTTTTATTTTAAATGTGTTTCCATTGATGGGAATGAAGAATACTATCTTTATGTAACCACATTGTTTATATGTGGAATGTAATGCAAGTTTTAAGATCTAATTCTCTAAAACTCTAAACCCGAAAAGATCCTCAATGTGTAATCTTGTAATAACTCAAGATTAAGTAAGGTTTAAGGCTGGGGCCTTATAATTACAATCAGGGTACTCCTATTTCTTCTATTGTATGGATTTATTATTTATTTATTTATTAATTATGCTTGTATGTTATTGGATATCTATACCAATGGAATAATATTACCAATTTCCATGTTAGGCCCTCATTGATAGTTGGAAACCTCTGGTGCACGGGGAGGTGTGAATGAGGATAAGTGATACTCCAACTAGGACCTAATGATTTAGGTTGGGGTGACACAACATGGTATCAAAGGAGGTTTTAATTATTTTTTAATTCTTATAATGGAATATAATTTGGGCATGATATAAATAAGATAGTTTATATAGAACTCTGGTAAAGGAATAACATGTTTTCCTAACCAACTCATGTGTAATGGATTTCAGAGTTACTAGGGTATGGGATTGATGTTATCAATTGTGATCTTATAGTTCCACGATTATTATTAGTGTTATTATTGTTATGCTATTACCATTTATTCGAGTTTTGGTACATTTTTTTATTATACGTAGGAACGTAAGTACAAATGTCATGTATATAATTTCTTGTGATAAATAATAGTTTAAATAACTATGTTCCAATTATAATATGTGTTTTTTATTTTTTGATGCATTTATACTAACATTAAATTAGTTGAACTTGATTATACTATGTTATTAATATGTATATAACTTTGACTAACATGCAGGTGCAGAAGGATTCTCTTAGGCCCTGGGTAGTGCTAATGGGGTTATGGCTTGTAGATGTGGTTATCCTCTTAGGATGAGTCTTCCCATAGTGATATTTTGAGTATGCCTCTAAACTTCTTAAGCAGTTATCCTAGTGAGATATTATTGGCTACTATAAGAATTTTTTTATAGAATTTTGGATAACTATGTCTCAAAGAAATATTACAAAACCACATTGGGTAGCATGTCATAATTTTCCTATAAGGGAGGATGCTCCAGTTATACTACCATGCCGAAAAAATGATACAGTTGATCATGATCCTATAGCCACTCCACTTTTTAAAGAAATAAATACACTCTAGAAAAGATTCTTATTTTTCGTTCCTATTCACATTGGAGGATCTCATAGGTCTGGAATGATAATGGACAATTATTCTTAATACTTCCAACTTCATCACCCCTCAGTCTTCTAGGGAACTAGAGGATACCGAGATAATGAATATTGGATTGACATCATCTAGAGAATATTTGATCTGGTGGAGACTATAGATAAATGATGGGTGAAAAGGGTTGTGTATATACTCTAGGGATTGGATAGGAGATGGTGGGTCATTATAAACCAGGATGAGAGGCATTCAAGTCTAACTTGGATGACCTTTAAGGACCTATTTTTAGGTAGTTTTTCCCTGATACACTGAAGCAAGACCACACTTAGGATTTTATATAGAATCAATGGGAATGATTTAAGTACATGGTTATTTGAATAATTTTATAGAGTTGTTATGGTTTTCACCTCTTTTGTCTAGGAATGAGGCTTAAAATGACTAGAAGTATGAGATTTCACATTGACTATAACTATGGTTCCTGGTAATTTTTTTTGATCTAATAGCATATCCAATGTACTTCATAAGAATCCCATGATTGAGAAGGGATGGGTGGAGAATAAAGTATTAGTTCTTCTCTCAAATCTTATTGACCAATGAGTAACATCACTAGTGGTGTTGTAGGTTCCTTTTATAGAAGTAGGAAGAAAAAATCAATGGAAATTCACCAAGGCAGTGTGAGATAACCATATTAGAGTAAGATAACTTCATCTCCCTCTATAAAAGGAGGTAATCCCCAGTTATTTAACCATAGATATATTAGACATTACCATAAATTCTACCCAAATACTCATAAGAAGTGTCATCATTGTGGCATAATGGAAAATTTCCAACATTTCTATTTGAGAGAATCATGGTTAAGATTATGTGAGAATTTCGAGTAGATATAGAGCCATGAAGAAGGCAGTGGGTCTTAGAAATATTTAAATACTCAAAATGGTTTGGAGAATCAGGTGAACTATGGATTATGAGGACAAGGTCATGAATTTTATGTGGGTAGAATCTATGTAGTAGACCAAATTCTAGCTAATTATAGAGAAGAAAATTCTACTATTTGAGGTATAGTCTTGATTATATCTATAATTTCTTATTCTTAATTTGATAGAGGATTCCAACATCCCTTTATTTATGCTCAAGTTATGGTGGGTTTATACTTACTAGTTAAGTTCTTTTTCTGAGTTGGTTTCCCTTGACATACTACTGGGAATGAATATAGATCATCATTAGAGATTTTTAGAGTGTACCATTGTAGTTAATATCTATGGTAATTTATGGGATTTTTGTGATTTTGGAGATGAATATATTTTATGCCAATTTTAGTATAGTCCAATTGATTAGTTATAGAACTCACATTTATTTCTACTGGATTTGGGTTCCCTTTAACACTCCTAAGGGAGAAAATTATTACCTACGTGAAGAGTGGGATTTAGGTGTAGGAATATTAGGACTATTTCTTAGTCAATTTGGAACAATTATAGTTTAGGTAATGAGTATGGTTCCTATAAAATATTCGGAATTATTTTTATTTTTTCTTCCCCCATAGTGTTTCTTTATCCTAATATTTTTATAGATGAATTTTTCAGAATTCATCCTGGAATGGGAATTGAGTTTGAGATAAAACTCATTCAAGGTGAAAAACCTATATTGATTCCCCCTTACAATATTCCACCAACTCAGTTGAACTAACTAAAGGTTCATCTTGATAATTTAAAGGTAAAAATATTTATTCGACCAAGAACTTCACCTCGGGGCATGATATTTTTTTATCTAAGAAGGCAGATGGTATCATTAAGCTATTTATGGGCTATATGAAGTTGAATCAAGTCACATTGAAGAATTGGTTTCCTCTATCATGTGATAGTGATTTATTTGATCATTTTAGTTGATCCCGGTGGTTCTCCACAACTGACTTTCATTTTAGATACCACCAGCTTTGGGTTAGCGATGAGGGAATATCAAAGAGAGTGTTTAGGAGAAGATATAGTTTGTGTGAATATATAATGATTCACTTTGGGATGATGAATTATCCAATTTTGTTTACATATCTCATGAACAATATCCTTCACCCATACCTATATTCCTTCATCATTGATGATATCTTGATATATCCACAGACCTCCAAATTACATGCTACAAATTAAGAGATTGTATGGAGTACACTTCAAGAGAATTGGATTTATGCCAAATTTTCAATGTGTAACTTTTTGATCCAAGTGGTACATTTCATTAGGAATGTTATTTCTAAGATAGTAATTTCTATTAATCTGGGGAAGTTGGAGGCAGTTACATCATAGGAATAACCTAGGAATGTGTTTGAGATTTAGAGTTTCCATGTATTTTTGTTGGTGTTATAGGTGGTTTATCTAGGAATTATCTTATCTGGTAGAGACTATGACCATAATTATTAAGAAGGGGGTAAAGTTTGAGTTGAAAGACTAGTGTGATAAGTATTTTATATAGTTAAGGAGAATGTTTACATATACTATTATTCTAATTCTACCAAAACCTAGAACTATTTATATGGTTTACTATGATGCTTAAGGCGTTTGATTGGGAGCTATCTTGTTGTAAAAATATTAGGTAGTTGATTATGGGTCTCTTCATACATGACCCTATAATTGTATCTAAACTATTTATCATATAGAGTTAACTATGATAGTTTATTCCCTGAAATGTTAGATACACTATCTATATAGTGAGATATTTGTGATTTATACGGGCCACATGAGATTATAATATATCTTCTCCCAATAATACTTTAATATTCTATAGAGGAATTGGGTAGATTAACTAAATATTTTCTCATTTAATATGGATTATTCTCTTGGGAAATGAAAGGATGTTATAGTTGCTCTCAGTTTGAAAACAAAAGATATTGAACAATAATCATCATAAAAAAGTGAAATTTGATAAGAGTTTTATTATATTGAAATATGGGTGTGTCTAAAAATTAAAGGGTGATGATTTTTCTCCCTTAGTAATCAATTATACCTTGGTGGGATGAGTAAAAGATATCCAAAAGTCTGATCCTAACTTTTCAGTGATGAAGGAATGGTTAGTATTGAACAAAAAAGTTATAGGATATTCTTTGAATACAAACTATGTGATATACATCCAAAATAGCATATTGTTTCCTACTTCTATGAGAGAAGAGTTGATAAAATACTCTCATGAATTGTAGTCGACAGTGCATGTAGAATCAACTAAGATGTACCATGAAATAAAATGAAATGTCTCAAGGCTGGGTATGAAGAGGGACATTGTAAGTTTTGTCTCTAATTTTTTGATCTATAAAAGGATTAAGCCCAAGAATTAATGACTTTCAAGATTACTTAAACCTCTTCTAGTTTCAGTATATAAGTGAGATAAAGTGATAATGGATTTTGTTATAAGATAACCTAGGAACCCAATTGGTTGAGATACAAGATGGGTTGTGGTTAATCGATTGAGGAAGGTTTCTCATTTCATTCCAATTCAAGATACTCGTTTAGTGGATGAGCTAGGTAAATTTGAATATGAGAGATGATGTATCTATGTGTAGTTCCTATGATCATAGTATGTAACTAAGAAACTCATTTCACATCATGGTTTTTCAAAGGATTATAATGGTAAATGAGAAATTGGTTGAATCTGATTATGATGTATCATCCATATTCTAATGGATAATAAAAAAGGATGATACAGATTTTAGAGGATATTTTTAGGGAATATATTATGGATTTTGGTGGAATAGGTGAAGATCATATGGACTTGATAGAGTTTTCGTATAATAATAATTTTTATTCATTGATTCTGATGTCTCTATTTGAGGATATTTATGGCCAGTCTTATCATTTGCCATTGAGTTGGTATGAGGCAGGTGATTCAGTAATTATCAATTTGAGTTTGGTTCCAAATACCTATGAAAAATTACAGTTAATTTAGATGTAGTTAGTTTCCACTCAGATAAGGAAGAATTCATATGAATACTGAAGCTAATGACCCATAGAGTTCACTATGGGAGATTGGGTTTTCTTACGAGTGAACCTCAGTTGGGACATCGATGATTTCTGAAGCAGGGAAAATTAACGCCATGGTTTTTTGGAATTTTTGAGATCATAAATCACATTGGGATAGAGGATAAGTAATTATATCTTCCTCCATAATATATATGTATGAATAACATATTCCATGTGTGTTAGATTCAAAATTATGAGCTAGATCTTATGCATGTGTCTGAAAAAAAATCTATTGAGTTGGAACCTGATGAATTTTTTGGGGATAATCTGATTCTAATTATGGATCGGAGAAAGAAAGTATTACGGGGGAAGATGGTGCCCTTGGTTTGGGCCTTATTGAGGAATGAGTATATTCAAGAGGAAACTTGGGAGTAAGAATCATATGTTCAGTATCAATTGATTTATTTGTTTAAGAAAACCTTTAGGATCACTTATCGAGGATGAGACTTAGTTAGAGTGGGAGATTTGTAAGACCCATGAAATTAAAGGTATATTTTTATTTAGTTTTGACACATTTTGGTTGTCTTTTTTTAGTTTTGTGGTGTATTAGAGGCATACAAGAATCGATGTTCTAAATATTAAGGATGTATTGGAACGAACTAGTAGCTTTGGAGTTGTTGGGGTGCCATAGACTAGCTGATGGAGGTATAAGAAGATTAATAAACCTCACGGGTGACACCATCTAGTTGGTACAATAACACTGGACCACCAGTGGTAGAGAAAGTATCCCTAGGATTTGTCTGGAGCTTCTAAATAGTTGATGGATCCCCAGATAAATTTTAAGTGTGGAAACCCCATATTTCCGCTCTGAAACCACCATTTGATATCTCTTATACTTGGATCAACCCTCATTATTATAGAACATACGAGGAGGATCCTATAAGGTGATTTTGTTCCCCTTCTCCTCATCTCTTCACTGTTTAAAGATCTTAACAATCTAGTGGATTACATATGGTATTTCTAAGAAAATATATCCTATAAACCCTCTTTTTCTTAGGTTAAATTATAGATCTTGGATGTTATGGAAAAATATATGGATTCATATTGGATATAATGTATAATTTTGGGTTTTTGAATGATTTAATCCTAAATATATTAAGGATCTCTTTCTATCTCTTAATCAGATCTATATCTATTGGTGTTGGAGGTTACCATTTGTTAATTCTAACCAAATTCAAGCACTTTTTGTGCTCCTATTTTTAATTATGGTTCTACAATACCTCATGAGATGAATTGGAATTTTTTATAGGATATTATTTTCATAGGGATGATCTGGGTGGAAATTCTTGGCTTTGACCATTAATACCCTTGATATTGGAAGTCCTTTAAATTTAGGGACCTCATATAAAAAAGTATATGTTATGATTTATGTATGGGTGTGTGTGTGTGTAGACCATGAGACATTTTTTGATTTTGGATTATTTTATTTACTCAAATCCCCAGTTAATAGAGTTCACTAAGAATGAAATCATTCAATGTCATCACTTTAGTCTAGGTCCCTGGCATGAGCTCTATACATGCTATCAATATTTTTCAATGAGGCCTCATTATCTCTAAACCATACAAAAGGAAAAACTGTGGGAAATATCTATTGAGAAACTCCAAAATAAAAATCCTAAAAAGTTTTAATAGGGTTCTCATCTCAATAATTCCAAATATTCATCTAAATAACTTCCATAAATAGTGAGAAGATCATATTCTAAACATAAATTTCATCCATACCATGATTAATAAAACCCTAAAAATTAGAAAGGAAATAGAAGTGGCCATGGTGGTAACAATATGGGAAAACATGATCCCATAGAGTTGGGGGATTTCTTACCACCACTATTTTCCTAATGATCATCAAATCCTTGATAGATTTAATATTTCATGGTGGAAGAATCAAGTCAACCCCATCTTGTAGGGATGGGAGAATTTTTATCTCAACCACCACCTCCTCCATATAAATTTGTCTTAACTAGGTTGGGAGACTTATTAAAAAGAGACCTTTATATTTTTTTCTCATAGTGTGACCCATCCTTGTCCTCAGGGACACACTCATCAAGGGTTTATTGACACTCTCTTAGAATCATACTTCATAATCTAGTTTTAGGGGAGCATCAAATAAAGATGAAAATGACTCAAATGATCCACAAACCAAAATTTTCTAAGAAGAAAAGGAACACCAAGTAGAGTTTTGACTTTACTATTGACCAATATTCAAGGGATAACCAATATACTTAACCTTAAAATGATTATTTGATTACAGAAACAAGTTTTATATAAGTGAATGTCATTAACATCGACCCTACCAATGATCTGGAATATGATTCCAATATAGAAGACCTAAATGAAGAAGTATATGATTAAAACATGTTATACACTAAAACATGTGAAGAAGGTGTGTACACTTGTAAATAAAGGCATGACTCAAATTTTGGGGCTCACCCAAATTATCCATTCTTAACTTTTTTGATAGGTTTAACCAATGGGAAGGGAAAAGGCATGGCTACATCATATCCATTACTCAGAGATATTGGACCTCTTACTATCAAAGATGGAGTTTCTAATTATGAGGCATAGATAAAGGAATTAAAGAGACTTAAAACTTAATTAATCATGAAAAAAATTCCCACTGAGTATAACCACCAAGTGGAGACTCACATTATTCTCTAATAAATCTCCCTTAGCAAAAAGAGGCTCCCCTATCAAGGAAAACTGAATCCATCCATCTAACCAAATCATGGTTCAAATATCTAGTCTACATATACATGATGGATTAGGAATATCAATAGTTTCCTCTACTGGGGAGGAAACTAAAACCATATTAGTCAATATACCATAGTTCTACTCACAATGGTTATGAGAAAAAAAACATGGGTGATCCGACCATACTAGGCTCCACATATTTCCACTACTCAACTATCCAGCCAACCAATCATTCCATTATATATTTTTGAATAAATCGACTCTATGAATCCTCTAATGGAGGCCATGTAAAGGTTTTATACACCAATTAAATCGAAAATAAATCCATACTTCAAATTAATGGATGTGAATCCTCATATTCCTAATTTTTGAAATATAGATTTCCCAACATTTAATGAAACTTGGGACCCGGAGTATTATTTGAAACACTAAATATATTGATGTATTCTAATTATGGGAACCCTAAAGCAACAAGAGGAAACTAATATTAGATGCTATATGAAGACTCTTGATGGACCAACATTTTTCTCATATAGAAATATTCTAGCTAGATCAATCATTCGATGGGAAGACCTTCACTATCAATTTATCTACCAATTTAGATCTATATAGAAAAATATAGTGGTTCTTGAACTCTCAAGCTACAAACATAACAAGAATGCGAGTTTCATGGAATTTATTTAAAGGAGGAAGGGTTTAAACTATTAATTTAACTTGTATCCTCCCACAAAATGTTGTTAGTTATCTATATATAGAATCTCCATGATGAGTTGGAAACATAACTCATTATGATAAAATATTCAAGTGGATTCTATGATCTTACCATTGTTTCAAAGAGGATCAAAGATTCTATTTGATGAAATAAACCCAATACACAATTAATTCCAATAGATCTAGGAAAGATGATTATAAAAGTGTAAAAAATAATTATTATTCTTAAACCAATTTATTTGCCTCTATGGTACCCAAACCTATGAAATATCACATGATAAACCATCTTAAACAATAAAAAAACAATAATGACCTTATTGGTAATGGAGAAAAAAGAATAGGTTCACACCATATATGGACTAGAATAATAAAGTATATTATTTAAAAAATAATAAAGTTATTGATTATTTCATTGAAACCATGGAGAAAAGTTTTCTAAAGTTTTTATATCCTAGTAATCTTGATCAAGTTGGCCTTAGTTACCACCCAAATTACTACCCCTTTGACTAAATGTTGTGTCACACCTTCAAGGAATGATTTTTCTTTAATGAAATTTTCTTAAAGATGGTAGATTCTAGGATGGTTAAGTTATGAAAGCCACAAACACAAGTGTACTTTGTTTTTTCTACATTACCAAATGGAGAAGGATAATGGAAGTATGTTCTGAATAATGGTACATGGAAATTTGAGGATTGGATGACCAAAAAGATAGCCAGCCCAAAACATTCTATTATTAGGGAACATAGAAATATACTAGTTTTAACACGAATAAAACACAATTTTATTGAATATTTTATTGATAATAAATTACATAACTTCCTCACAATATTTTAAATTTGTTTATTTATAGAATATTTGTGTTAGATCATTCATTTGAGAATTTGATGAAAATTTCAGTTTTTCCCCTTTAAAGTTCACTATTGTAATTCAAAAATAAATAATTTTATGTGAATTATTTGATATTGAAATTTTGTAATAGTTTTTATTACTTAATGTGAAAAAAATTCCATTCAGTAAATCTAATCTATATCATGCATTTTATTGGAGTAAATGGGACATGAAGTCAAAGATGGACTGAACTCTCCAGATTGGACACCACATTAGTATTTGAGCCATAACTTCTTCATTATTACTTGTATTGGGCCCGAATTTGGATATAAGATAGAGGAACCAATTAAAAAAAAATATTTCTAAAAGGATAGATGAATCATAAATTTTTGAGGTCAAACATTTGGTGAAATTTGGATTAAAATATTTGGCCGAATTTCCCATTCACACTTGAAAATTATTGAAACCCTAGACTAATATCCACTCTATAAATATGTGTTTTTAAAATTTTTATGGGTTTTTATGTGCTTATAGGATTGGGATCAGAAAATAAGTGGCAAATTTCCATTTAAATACACCATTGTAGGAGGGAAATTATCAATCTAGGATCTCCTCCAAAATGCTTTTCTTTTCCTATTATTTTGTGTAAAATATTTGTTCTTGCAATAAAATTATTAGTTTATATTCTATTTATTTCAATTTTATTCTTATAAAATATTTATATTTGGGATGGAAATAATGAGTATGAATGTGATTGGGTTATACACTTTCCAAGACCTTTGTGAATGGAAAATGTTTCTACGATGACTACACCTCCCATGGAAGAGTAATTTTTCTTAGTAATCAATATACTTATATCCTTATTAACTTATTTATGTTGAATAAATGAGATAATATAATTAACATATTATGATTTATGAATTTAGTTTTTAGGTTAAAAGAAACTAATCAATAAATTTAATAATTAACACAAAACACATGAGGTCAAGAATTGTCTGAATTATGAGAGTGAAATATTAATTGGTAAAATATAAAAACATGAGTTAAATTTTTAGTGTTAAAATAGAATACCAAAACTCAATAAATTCTCACTTTAAATATGGATATGATACCTAATTCCCCACTAACCATAATATATCCTTATAATTAAAATCAATGTAGGGTGATATGATTGCATGTTCCAAAGCTAGGCTAGGGTTTAATTTATTTCATCATTGTGGTTAAGTTAACTCCCATAGGGTTATATGGTTAAACAATTATAGGATAATAATTAATTGGAGATTAATCTAAATGATAATGATTAATAAGTAAGTGAATAGGTATAACTAGATCAATTTCACTTTATAGAAATAGATTTCTAAAAAATATATTCTCATTGCATTTTCTCAATCTCATTTCAAAAAAAAGAAAAAAATACAATTTTCTTCCAACATACTTATTATAGTTTTATAAATTATAAACAACCCACATAATTTTAATTAGTGTTTTTTTCTTTAAAACACATTTAATATGTTGTTTTATTTTCTTCCTCCTCTAATATATGACCTTTTTCATCCACTCTAATACACCTTAGAAGTAAAAATTACACATCATTTGAGAATGACCATGATAGTGCCTTTGAAATTGGAAATTATTCCAGGTAGGTAATTACTTATTTCAACTAATTTTTGGTATTTAATTTTTTTAAAAAATCATTTTATTCTATTCTTATCTTCTTTATATCTTCTTCCCCTTTCTCAAGTTTTCTTTTTCCCCCTTTTCCTTCTTTTTTAGACCATCAAATCAAAATGATTTCCTTTTTATTATGGTCAATTTTTCTCTATTTCATTTTTAGTTTTAATTGATATATGAAATGAAATAATCATGAGTATCTCTTATATCTTGACCCTAAGAATGAACATAGCCTTAGGGCTTGAATTAGATAGTCTTAGTCTATATGAAGTTTCAACATTCACCTAATTGGGGAATTCCTCCATTCTGGGAACATTGGAATTAGAAAAAATTATGAATAAAATCAAAAACTATATCCAATAGATGGAAATAATAATAATGAACTTAAAAAAATATTATAAGATCAGATGAACTATACATTAACTATCAACAAAATTGTATTTCATACCCAAATCTTGAATCAGAGTTCAAACTAAAATCTTGGTTAATTCACCTTCTTCCAAAATTTCATGTCTTATCCAGTGAGGATCCAAAAAAACCTTCTTTAATTTAATGTGGTTTTATTAATCTTGAAATCAAGAAATGTATTTGAATATAAAACCAAACTAAGAGCATTCACACTCTCACTTGATTGAACAACAAAAGAGTATATTTATTATTTATAACCTGAATATGTAAAAAGTAGGAATTATTTGAAATTTATTTTCTTATAGATATTTTTTCCAGTATCAAAGAGAACTAAAATTATAAATTAGATCATAGGAATCAAGAAATACCAAAGAGAGTCAATGTGTAATTTTTGGGGTTGATTCAAGAAGTTGTGTGAAATAAGATAGTATAACCAAATCAGTGAGAAACTCTTCATCTAGTACTTCTATGAAGGTCACAAAATTATAGGGAGGGGTATGTTGGATATATTGGATGGAGGTAAATTCATCGACAAAACACAAAAATCTACACATGTGTTTATTGAAAAAATGACACCCCCAACAATTTGGTGATCGATACACACTACATGTTAGAGGAGTACATAAGGTAAGTCCTTATTCTCTACAAAATCATTTAACAGATACTAAATTGAAAGAATTAACCACTATGGTGAGATAGATTGATTTGGATCAAAAGATATCCCAAACCACTCATATAAGTCCTTGTGTAATTTTCAGTAAAACAGACCATCCAATTTATTGTTTCCCCCAACTACTTGAGAAGGAGGATTATGTATAAGTTTTCCCCAAGAGACCATATCAGCAACCAAAAAATCCACACTCCCAAAAGATGTATGATTCATTTTCACTAACATATAACCAAGGATTTAAAGATCGATCATCCATGAGGTATGTCTCTATACAACTGAAAATCCCCCCATTTCAATAAAACTTCCAACATAATCTGCCTTACCAATAGAGTTTTCTAAAACCACAAATTATATTTCAAGACCATGCTTCAACAAGTAAAAAAATGGGAATTCCCAACCAAATTTATATTCTAATACAAATGAACTTTTGAAATAAGTTTTTCTTTATTAATATAATGATCTTAAGAGTCAAGGTTTAGGGTTGAGGGAGTTGGAGAAAAATATGAGCCAGATTTCCACTTCCCTCCATTAACTGGTAAGAAAGAAATCTAGAAATATTCCTTCCCAACCTACTGCAAACCCCAAGGGAAATTTTAGAGCCATCACATTGAGAAGTGGGAAGCAAACAACTGATAAATATGCACCAACCATTACACCAAGATGCTACCAACTCAAGGAGATTCCCCCATCATCATCAGTTATTGAGAAACTAAAGGAGAAAAGAAAAGGTAAGAATAAAATTGATGATATTCCTTTTAAACCCCTTACATTTCCAAATAGAGTTATTCAAACAAAAAATATGGTTGAATATGTGATGTAAAAAAGAGTTTTTGGATACATTCATGTGAGTAGAGATAAACATCTCCCTTATTTAGTCCATTAAGTAAATCCCAAGGTATGAAAAATTATTAAAAGAAATTTGTACTTATTGAAGATGGATTAAAAAAAATTAGAGGATAAATCTTGGAAGGAATGTGTCAGCACTCATTACACCAACTCAAGCAATGATAACAAAGTGAAAGGATCCATGGACATTCACCATCCCATGCACCATAGGGGAGTTACAATTTTTTGATGGTTTATGTGATTTGGGATATTCTATAAATGTGATGACTCACTCTATATTCTATTCTTTGTAGGTTGGTGAGATGAAGTTAATGAGAATAGTGTTGTAGTTGGTGAAAAAATCTTTAACATATCCAGTAGGAGTCATTGAGGATATACTTCTTTGGGTAAGAGACATGATCTTTCCGGCATATTTGTATATTCTTGACACGGAGGATGATTAGGTAAATTATTTTTCTCCCATTATATTAGGTAAGACCTTCCTCAAAACTACATAAATGATTATAAATGTATATGAGGGTACACTTTCAATGAATTTTAGAGATAAATTTGTGATATTTAATGTTATGGACTTAATAAAGTACCCACTATTGGAATATTATACTTTTATTATCTTGCATTTCAAACCACAAAGTAAAAACCCATGGATTTTTATTTTCCTATGGATAGATAGATTATGAGCATTGGTTCTAGTTTGGTGTGTAAGAACCATTCCACATCTGTTTCTAATGCAAAAACCTCTCTTGGATTTTATATTGATATGGATTCATATTCTTATTTTGATCATGTTCACTCTGATTATGACATGGATATTGAGTATGCCGCTGGACTTTATACATTATTATCTGATTTTGAGGATGTATATTCTGATACTTATGTTAATTGTTCACATATTTTAGTTCCTTTAATGTCACCATCCATATAACACCCCTTCATAGGAACTCAATCCATTTCCACTAAATCTCAAATAATAATACTTTTTTAGTGGTGAGATATTACCTATTATAATTACTAACAATATCCCTTTTTAACATGAAGAAAAACTTTTGAATCCTTGAGGGAGAAATTTAGGAAGATTGGGTGGACCTTGGCTAACATATCTAGTATTATCCCTTCCATTTCCATGTATAGGATTGTTTTTGAGGATGTGGCTAAACTGGTTAGGTAGCCACAAAGAATACTTAATCCAACTCTTCTATAAGTTGTTAATAAAGAATTTGAATAATTTCTTGAGGTTGATATCATTTATCCCATTTTATATTCCTAGTGGGTGAGTCTTATTCGTGTTGTTCCTAAGAAAAGTGATGTTACTGTTGTTAGAATAAGAGAGAGGAGTTAGTTCCAAATAGGGTGAAAATCAGTTGGTGTGTGTATTTATTATAGGAATCTAAATAAATCCACTCACAAGGACCATTTCCCCCTCCAATTATTTTATCAAATGCTTGGAAGACTAATTGGGAAGACACACTATTGTTTCTTGGATGGATTTTATAGACATTCTCATGTTCTTATAGCTTTGTAGGATCAGGAGAAGAAAATATTCACTTGTTTATTCAGTAAATTTTCCTATTGAAGGATTCCATTTTTATTTTTCAATGACCCAGGTACCTTATAGAGACTCATGGTGAGTATTTTTTTCATATTTAATTGAGATCTATATAGAGGTATTTATGGATGATTTTATAATGAATGGATATTCATTTTATGATTGTATATTTAGTTTATGGAAGGTATTGAATCATTTTATTAAGAAGAATATGGTTTTGAACTTCAAAAAATGTCATTTCGTGGTAGATAATGGAATTACCTTAGGGAATGTAGTGTCAAAACATATAATAGATGTTTATAGATCTAAGGTAGATATTATTTCATCCTTTCCATATCCTTCATGTGTGGGTGATGTTATATCTTTCCTAGGGAATGAAGGATTTTATTGGAGCTTCATTATAGATTTTAGTAATATTGTTGTACCCTTATCTATATTAATCTAAAAAGATATTGAATTATTTTTTTATGATTCATACAAGGTATCATTTGATGAGCGAAAGAAGCGTCTGACCACTCCACAAATTATATAGCCCCCATAGTGGGATCTTCCTTTCAAGATTATGCATCATGCATCCAACTTCATAGTTAAAGTTGCCTTATCTTATAGGGTGGAAGGGTAGTCAAATGTGATTTCTTATGAATCAAGGAATTTAGATTTAACCCAATAAAATTACACCACGGTAGAAAAGGATTTTATTACCATTATATTTTCTTTAGATAAATTTGGTTCATATTTATTGAGCTCTAATGTAGTTTTTTTACCATGTAGCTCTAAGGTACCTCTTGAAGAATCCAAATTTAAATCCTATACTTATCTGATGGATTATACTTATTTAAGAATTTGATATTGAGATAAATGAAAATAAGGGGATAGAAAATTTGGGGGTAGACCACATGATCCTAATTACTCACACACTAGAGGATGAGACCTTAGAACATGTACCACTTTAGGACTTTTTACCCAATGAGCATCTATATGTCATCTCAGGTATGGATACTTGGTATGAAGATTTAGTGAACTACCTCATTTCCAATGAAATTATGAAAAATTTAAAGAAACATATAATAAAAAAAGTAAATATTGAGTCCAGGTTTTATATGTGGGATGATCCCTACCTTTGGTGCATGTATAGTGACCAAGTCATTAGGAGATGTGTGGATGATCATGAGTTTGAGTATATTTTTCATTTTTTCCATACACATGACTATGGTGGAAAATTTATATCCCAAAGGATATCTAGAATGGTATTAGAATCTGGATTATATTTCCCTTCCTTTTTTCATGATGCCCATGTGTTTTGTAAGTCATGCTCTCATTGCCAACATAATAGATACATTTCTAGGAGACACGAGATGCCCCAACAACCCATATTATTCTATGAGATTTTTTATGTTTGGGGAATTGATTTATGGGTTCTTTTCCAAGTTCATTTGGTTTATTATACATTTTGGATACTTTTTATTATGTTAGAAAATGGGTGTACGCCAAGGTCACCATGACTGATGATTCTCACGTTGTAGTGGATTTTATCAAGGATCAAATTTTCTTCAAGTTTGGAGTACTAGAGCCCATCATCTGTGACTAAGGAACACACTTTTTTAATTGGAATTTGGATTCCCTTTTCCATAATTATGGGGTGATTCATAAAACTTCATCTCCATACCACCCCCAAATAAATGGCCAGGTCGAGGTTTCAAATTGGGAGTCGAAACAAATTTTGGAGAAAACCGTGAAACCGAATATAAAGGATTAGAGTAAGTGCTTTTATGATGTATTGTGAGATTTTAAGATGATATATAAGAATTTTATCATCATGTATCAATTTTGTATTGTTTTTGGTAAATCCTTTCATCTCCCCATGGAGGTCGGCCATTGTGCATATTAGGCTATAAATAAATGCAACATGGATTTAGCCCAAGATGAAATTGAAATGAAGATGCGTATTCAAGAGATTTATGGGATTATATTTTCATAATATGATAAATCAAGGCTCTATAAGGAAATATAAAAAGTGTATCATTATAGAATGATTTAAAAAAGGGAGTTTCATGTTAGAGATAATGTTCTTCTATACAGTTCATGACCGAATCTGATGCCTGGTAAGTTCAATTCTATATGGTTAGGTCCTTATGTTGTATCTAATGTTATTCCTTGTAGTGAAGTGGAGATTACACAAGAGGACATAGAAAAGAGATTTACATTCAATGAGAAATGTTTAACGTAATGCATTGAGGGAATTCCAACCCATGCAGTTGATTTCATCACACTACATGACCCCATCATCACTTGAGAATATTAGGTTGTTCATATCACTTTCACTTTTATATTATTTTTTATTTAAAATTCTATATTTTATGTGAAAATATCATATCATAGGTTCAAATTTAGGACAATGAAATATTTTAAGTGTGGGGGAGAGGACAACATTTTAGGGTATCTATTTATGATTTTCATTTGTGTGTTTTGTGTGTGTTTTCTATTCGGTTTTATGTTAAATTTTCAAAAAGAATATAAATATAAATAATGAAACAAGATCATTTATATATAGAACATATAAAAAATACATGTTTTTAAAATTCATTGGTACATGATAAGCATGCGAAATATTTAATCATCAAGGGTTGATTTTTATAAAAATAAAATTCATCATTGATATTATTAGTTTTATCATTATAAAACCTTTTAGACTTCAACACCATTATTTGTGATATTTGTTCAAGGGAAATTGTGTGATTGATTTCTCTACAAAAATTTTCATAAAACCATGACTTGTGAATTTTTTCTACTCTATTTAAGGTATATCCATGTTAGGTAAAAAAAATCATATTATATCAGTGGATTATCCGTACGTTCATTTCTCTATTGATAAGTTTCATTAATTTACCAAATTTTCCAATGCATGGGTACCTAATATCAAATAGTTGTACACCCTCTGGAGAAAATAAAAAAAAAGGAAAAAATATTATCTTAATAAAGATGAGAGTGATGAGATGTACAACACATGGGGATATCTATGTTAAGAGCTTAAGGTTTGACTTTTAGGAATGCTTAAGTGAGAGTGTCTTGAAATTTGAATACAAAGGAATATAGAACATGTTTAGTGAATTAAATCAGGTAATAATAATTGTTTTACTTGACCTGAATATAATGAATTAAGGGTGGATATATGAGTTTAAAATGGCCAGCATACACACACATGGGGAATTAATGTCATGATAGACCCATAACATGTTTCTCTATGATTAGTTTCATTAATATCCCTGAATTTTATTTTGATACAATTTATGAGACTATGAATTTAAAATTTATTGAGATTGACTCTTTATGGGATCCTTAATTTTCCTATATTTATACTATAGATTGGGGGATACGACCATGCATATCTTTTCATAATTTTTTGGAATACATAACATGTGACTTTGACTATGAGTGAAAAGGGGTGAGTGTGTGTGTGTGTGGGGGGGGGGGGTTGATAAAAAAAAAATTTATTGAATATTTTATTCATAATAAATGAAAAAATTTACTTATATTTTGTTAAATATTTTTATTTATAGAATATTTGGGATTGGATCATTCATTTGGAAATTTGATGAAAAATCTAGTCTTTCCCCTTTAAAGTGTATTGTATTAATTTGGCAATAAATATTATTATATGGATTATTTGATCTGGAAATTTTGTAATAATGTTAATAAATAAATGGGATAAAACTTTAATTTAGGACATCTAAGATGGATCATATATTGGATTAGAGTAAATGGGCCATGAAGACAAATATGAACTGGACTCACTAGATTGGACACCCCTTCATTATTTGGGCCATAACTTCTTAATTTGGGCTTGTATAGGGCCCAAATTTGGAAAAAAGATAGAGGAGAAAATTTTAACAAATCATAATCATGTAAGGACATATGGTCCATGCGTTTTGAGGTCAAATAGTCCTTGTTATTTTTATTAAAATATTTTGATGAATTTACCATTCACACTTGAAATCTATTGAACCCCTAGCCTACCCTTTTCTCTATAATTATGTGTTTTTCTCATTTAAATGGGGTTAGAAATTCCTTAGAGGATTGGGAGTAGAATATAATTGGTTCATTTCCATTTCAATACACCATTGGAGGAGGGAATCTCTCAATCTAGGATCTCCTCCAAAATGATCTTCTTTACCTCTTCGTTGTTGTAATGTTTTTTCCTTGTAATAAACTTCTTAGTTTATCTTTTATTTATTCTATTTTATTCTTATATAATATTAATATTTAGGCTGTAAATCAATAGTCTAAATGTGACTGGGTTATACCATTTCCACTACCTTTTCAAATGAAAAACGTTTTTATGATGACTACACCACCAAATGAAGAGTAATTTTTCTTATTATTCAATCTACCTCTAGCCTTCTTAACTTATTTATTTTGAATAAATGAGATACTATAATTCACATATTATTATTTATGAATTGAGTTTTCAAATTAAAAGTAACTAAGAAATAAATTGAACAATTAACACAAAAGACACAATGTTGAGAATTTTGTGAATTGTGAGATCATAATATTAATCATTAAAATAGAACAACATGTGATAAATTTGTAGAGTTAAAATATAATAACTAAAATAAATTAATTCTCCCTTATAATATGTATATAATCCCTAATTCACCATTTACCATAATATACTAGTAATTTCAATCAACACAGGGTGCTATGATTTCATGTTCTGAAGATATCATAGGGTTTAATTTATTTCATCATTGTGGTTAAGTTAACTCCTATAGTTTTGAGGGTTAAAAAATTAGGGGATCATAAGTAAGTGGAGATTAATCTAAAATATAATTACTAATAATTTAGTTAAGATTTATAGTTAGATTTATTATTATTTTTAAAAATATTTTTCTAAAAAATATCATCCCGTTGCATTTTCTCAATCTCATTTCAAAAAATAAAATAAAAAATACAATCATATTAAAACATAATTCTTTTAGTTTTATAAATGATAAAAAAACCATCCTTTTAAGTGGTGTATTTCTTGTATTTTTAAAAATACCTTTAATATTTTGTTTTATTTACTTCCTCTTTTGAGATATGACCTTGGTCAGCTACATTGTTGCACCTAAGAAGTAAAAATTACACATCATTTGAGAGTTCCCACAATAGAGCCTTTCAAACCCTAACTCCCTTTGTGGTAGTTGAGATGACTTCTTCAACACCATAACCCACTGTGGTCCAGTCTTCTAAGAAATATCACAACATTAATAATAAGGTAAGGGCATAAAAAGATGAAATTATTGTGATTTTTAAGCCATATCCAACCCTCTCTGACTTACATTCAATGAGAAATGTTTAACGTAATGCATTGCGGGAATTCCCACCCATGCAGTTGATTTCATCACACTAAATGACCCCATCATCACTTGAGAATATCAGGTTGTTCCTAACACTTTCACTTTTATATTATTTTTTATTTAAAATTCTATATTTTATGTGAAAATATCATATCATAGGTTCAAACTGAGGACAATAAAATATTTGGTGTGGGGGAGAGGACAAAATTTTAGGGTATCTATTTATGATTTTCATTTGTGTGTTTTGTGTGTGTTTTCTATTCAGTTTTATGTTAAATTTTCAAAAATATTATAAATATAAATAATGCAACATGATCATTTATATATAGAACATATGAAAAATGCATGTTTTTAAAATTCATTGGTACATGATAAGCATGCGAAATATTTAATCATCAAGGGTTGATTTTTATAAAAATAAAATTCATCAATGATATGATTAGTTGTATCATTATAAAACCTTTTAGACTTCAACACCATTATTTGTGATATTTGTTCAAGGGAAATTGTGTGATTGATTTCTCTAAAAAAAATTTCATAAATCCTTGACTTGTGAATTTTTTCTACTCAATTTAATGTATATCCATGTTAGGTAAAACAAATAATCTTATATCAGTGGCTTATCCATACATTCATTTCTCTTTTGATAAGTTTCATTAATTTACCAAATTTTCCAATGCATGGTTTCCTAATATCAAATAGTTGTACACCCTCTGGAGAAAATAAAAAAAAAAGGAAAAAATATTATCTTAATAAAGATGAGAGTGATGAGATGTACAACACATGGGGATATCTATGTTAAGAGCTTAAGGTTTGACTTTTAGGAATTCTTAAGTGAGAGTGTCTTGAAATTTGAATACAAAGGAATATAGAACATGTTTAGTGAATTAAATCAGGTAATAAGAATTGTTTTACTTGACCTGAATATAATGAATAAAGGGTGGATATATGAGCTTAAAATGGCTTGCATACACACACATGGGGAATTAATGCCATGATAGAACCATAACATGTTTCTCTATGATTAGTTTCATTAATATCACTGAATTATATTTTGATACAATTTATGAGACTATGAATTTAAAATTTATTGAGATTGACTCTTTATGGGATCCTTAATTTTCCTATATTTCTACTATATATTGGGGGATACGACCATGCATATCTTTTCATAATTTTTTGGAATACATAACATGTGACTTTGCCTATGAGTGAAAAGGTGTGTGTGTGTGTGGGGGGGGGGGGGTTGATAAAAAACAAATTTATTGAATATTTTATTAATAATAAATGACAAAATTTACTTATATTTTGTTAAATATTTTTATTTATAGAATATTTGGGATTGGATCCTTCATTTGGAAATTTGATGAAAAATCTAGTATTTCCCCTTTAAAGTGTATTGTAGTAATTTGGAAATAAATATTATCATATGGATTATTTGATCTTGAAATTTTATAATAATGTTAATCAATAAATGGGATAAAACTTTAATTTAGGATATCTAAGATGGATCATATATTTTATTAGAGTAAATGGGCTATGAAGACAAATATGAACTGGACTCACTAGATTGGACACCCCTTCATTATTTGGGCCATAACTTCTTAATTTGTGCTTGGATAGGGCCCAAATTTGGAAAAAAGATATAGGAGCCAATTTTAACAAATCATAATCATGTAAGGACATATGGTCCATGCTTTTTGAGGTCAAATAGTCCTTTTTATTTTTATTAAAATATTTTGATGAATTTACCATTCACACTTGAAATCTATTGAAACCCTAGCCTACCATTTTCTCTATAATTATGTGTTTTTCTCATTTAAATGGGGTTGGAAATTCCTTAGAGAATTGGGAGTAGAATATAATTGGTTCATTTCCATTTCTATGCACCATTGGAGGAGGGAATCTCTCAATCTAGGATCTCTTCCAAAATGATCTTCTTTAACTCTCCGTTGTTGTAATGTTTTTTTCTTGTAATAAACTTCTTAGTTTATCTTTTATTTATTCTATTTTATTCTATTTTATTCTTATATAATATTACTATTTGGGCTGTAAATAAATAGTCTAAATGTGATTGGGTTATACCATTTCCACTACCTTTTCAAATGAAAAACGTTTTTATGATAACTACACCACCCAAGGAAGAGTAATTTTTCTTAGTATTCAATCTACCTCTAACCTTCTTAACTTATTTATTTTGAATAAATGAGATACTATAATTCAAATATTATTATTTATGAATTTAGTTTTCAAATTAAACGTAACTAAGAAATAAATTGAACAATTAACACAAAACACACGATGTTGAGAAGTTTGTGAATTGTGAAATCATAATCTTAATCATTAAAACAGAACAACATTTGATAAATTTGTAGAGTTATATATAATAACTAAACTAAATTAATTATCCCTTATAATATGTATATGATCCCTAATTCACCATTTACCATAATATACTAGGAATTTCAATCAACACAGGGTGCTATGATTTCATGTTCTGAAGATATCATAGGGTTTAATTTATTTCATCATTGTGGTTAAGTTAACTCAAATAGGTTTGAGGGTTAAAAAATTTGGGGATCATAAGTAAGTGGAGATTAATCTAAAATATTATTACTAATAATTTAGTTAAGATTTATAGTTAGATTTATTATTATTTTTAAAAATATTTTTCTAAAAAATATCACCCCGTTGCATTTTCTCAATCTCATTTCAAGAAATAAAATAAAAAATACAATAATATTACAACATAATTATTTTAGTTTTATAAATGATAAAAAACCATCCTTTTAAGTAGTGTATTTCTAGTATTTTTAAAAATACCTTTAACATTTTGTTTTATTTACTTCCTCTTTTGAGATATGACCTTGGTCAGCTACATTGTTGCACCTAAGAAGTAAAAATTACACATTATTTGAGAGTTCCCACAATAGAGCCTTTCAAACCCTAACTCCCTTTGTGGTAGTTGAGATGACTTCTTCAACACCATAACTCACTGTGGTCCAGTCTTCTAAGAAATATCACAACATTAATAATAAGGTAAGGGCATAAAAAGATGAAATTATTATGATTTCTAAGACATATCTAACCCTCTCTGACTTTATACCCCAAAATTGGGAGGATTAGAACAATCCTACCAAATAGTGCATTGATCACCATCTCATCAATTGAAATTCTTATCAGATGAAGAGTATAAATAAAAATCTATCAACATAATTCACTTAGAGGATAAATTCTCTCAATAATAGGAATATATGATCCCTAATTACATTCTCACAATTAGGAAGGAGGAAGAGGTTATCGAGGCTGATGGGGTAAAGAAATATGAGGTCAAAATGGACCTCAACATTCAGGTCATATCTTTATTGAGACCATATATACTAAAATTTACTATATAAAAGCACTAAATTAAGCTTATAAAAAGTTTCAAACTTCTCTTAAATCCTCTAGGTATTATTCAAGAACAATCATACTAGAGTATAGATTGAAAAATTATCCATTGTATGGTCGACATTAGAAAATGGGAAGGTTAGTTCAAACCAACTCACATATGAAACATATTCCCTTGAGTTTTGATTAGATAAATAAATCACATGCATAAAAATCCTTGCTTCTAAATACTTAGACTAAAGAGAACCCCTACATTGGAAAGAGAATAACTTTGACTTAGAATTTTGAAATTTTAAAGCATATTGCTATTATTTTGTCCAACATCTCAATTATAAATTCCCCCATATTTCAAAATACCCTTGAGAAGCACTTTTTGAGGCTCTCTCAATACCTCAACATTTTTAATCCAAGGATACTATCGCTAAAGTATATTACATGGTGACCAACCCTATTGAGTTCCATGTGATCATATCCTTCATAATGAAATATATAGAAACTTATATATAAGGACATATTATAGACTTGTATATATCTATAATGTTGGAAAATATTGACATTATTTGAGACCTCATTGATAATATATCTAAATTCAATCTCATTCTAATGCAATTTCTTTGATGCTTGGGCCATAACGAAGTTGATTTATCTCCCTCTACCCTATAAATTCAATGGTATGATAAACATGAGCCAAATAATCTTGGAAGAATCAGAATAATAGCCTAGTTCAAGTACATTATATTTTATTCTGAGTCCATGGTTATCCATTATGATATATCCTTCAATTTCTTATGGTTAAAACCATGGTTACATTTTCACACAACAGTACGATCATCATACCAATAGTTTCTTGAGTGCTTTGTTGATGGAAATAACAAAGTACTACACAGTGATAATGCCCCTTTTGAATCTCTTACCATCCAACATCAAATATTTTATTATTAAAGATCAAACAGGAAAGTAGAAGAAAGAGATAAAAAGGGTGATAGGAGAAAATCCTATGGGGGTCTAAAATAGTGGATACCCATAGAATCTCCTCTAATCAGGTTATCTCCCTTGGGCTTGAAAGTTTGGGTGTTGGGGAAAATATTTAACCCCAGTTCCGCCATAGAGGCGAGATGATCTGCTAGCTTGTTCCCCTCTCTCCAAGTGTGAGACACCTGTATATTTTTGTTGAGAAGATTTTTGCACTTTCTGACCATATATGCTATGGACCAGGGGGTAACACGTCTTCCATTCAGGGCGTCATAGAGGATCAAAGAACTGGTCTCCACTTGGGAGATATCTATGCTGTTCTGATTGCAAAGTGATAAACCTCTTAGAAATATCACATACCAATCCATTCCATGAACTTGATGAAGATTATATATTTCACATAAATATTATTGAGGAAATCACTCCATAACTAGGAAGTCACCAATCCATATAAAAACCACATAAGAGGAAAACCCATTTGATCATGTTTATATTGTATGATGGATAGGATAAAGTTTCCCTAGAACAATTAACTCTAGTAAAGAGAAATAATGTCATACCATATAAAAAGATCAATCTTAATTCTCAATGTCTTTATAAGGGGGATGTCCTAATAGATGTTCATCTCCAATCAGTATAACCAAGACTCTTTGATTAGTTGAATATGAATCCCAAGAAAATTAGGAAGGCATGAGGTTTGGGAATATTTTCCTATATATTCATGATATCTACTACACCAGTTGAATCTAGTTATGAAGAACAAGGATTTGATCCTAGAAATGACGATGATGCTCTAGATTAAAACAAAACTCATTTATATCCAAAACCCAAGGAGATTCTTGTATCATTATTCAGGATATAAAATTCATATTAATTATTGAAATAAAATGAAAATTACCCTATTCCATATTTTAAATTTTAAGATATCAGCACCTCTTATTCCCCCCAATGATAGTGAGAAAGAAGAAGAGCATATCTATAATATTCCTGCTGATAATTCATACACATTAGAACTTTTAGATTCTATGGATACCTCCCCATAATTCATGAAATATAAAAATTATTACACAAAAATATCCCTTCATTGCATAATTCCACTATAATTGAGGCATATGAAGAGGAGGGAGAGAATATCAAGAATATCCCCAGAAATGATGCCCATATATATATACTCTCAAGATTTAGAGACACATCCCCATCATTTTTAGAAGATGACAATACCCCTTCATTGTTTCTTAATCCTGAAAGAATTTCTTTATCACTCAACTCTACTAAAATTATCATAGTGAAAGGAAAAGAAAGTGATCTTAGATATGTCCAACATAATTTGAGGAAGATATATCCACCACCATTGATGAACTCAGTTAGGTGTATCTATTTATAGAAGAAGACCCATTACCCACTTTGATCTGTTCTTTTATTTATCCTAAAGAGAAATAGATATACACATATTTATTGAAACAACATCAGGATGTTTTCTCCTGGAATTACATATAATTTTATTTTCTTGATCTGGGTGATGGCACTCATCAATTAGGTCTGCTTGAAGATAACCATGGGTACAAATAGGTAGCCAGGATAATTCATCTAACTCAAGATTCCAAGGTAAAAAAAAAATTTGAAAAAAAATATCAAAGACAACCTCATTTGAGAAGTTTAAAACACATAATGGCTTTTAAACATCATCCTAATCAAAATAATAATAGGAAGATATGGGTTTTATTGATTTCTAGGATCTCAACTGGAATTTACTAAATAATGAATTCCCAATCCCAATCAATAATATTTTGATCGATGTAACAAACAGATTCTAGGATCTACCCTTCATGGATAGATAATATAGTTATAAATATATCTATATGTCTCTTGAATATGTGGAGGAAACTAGTTTTAGGGATCCTTAATGAGTGTATTACAATAATTTAATTCCATTTGGATTGAAAAATACTATCCCTACATACCAATGTACCATGAACCGTATCTTCAATCCTTTTTTGTGTAAAACAATTGATTTCTATGTGGACGATTTTGTAGTCAAATTTCAACAACACTATAATCATATTTACAGTCATGGAATATATTTTCTACAAACTGTAAAATCACAATATGAAAATGGACATCCAAAAATGTGATTTTAGTATAACGCAAGGAAAATTTTCCAAATATTTGGTACTTCATCATAGAATCAACCTAGAGAAAACCATGGAAATTTTTTTCATGTCATAGAATCAAAATCTCAAATATTTAAGAGGAATTTAAAGATGCATTTCCCACATTAAATGCTTCATAATAAACCTTTCAGAAATATGACTACCCTTTACCAAGTTCATGGAGAAGGGATTCACATATCAGTGGGGTGAATATTATTAGGAATCTTTCAAAAATATCTAATAATATCTCTCAATCCCACATGTATTAATTTCACTTTTTAATGGAAGGCCACTCATTTTGTATATGGTGGATTTTGAGTGATCATTTGGTGCCCTTATCACATAGAAGAATGATGTAGGAAAAGAAAATAGTCTCTATTATCTCATAAGAACTAGGATAGACACTATGACTCAATATAATGACCTCAATAAAAATTTGCATGAATTGATATTTGTGGTCCAAAAAATGTGAAAATTTATGTATCATCATGAGGTCCATCTGATTTCTCATATTTATCTACTCAAATACATCCTAAATTATCCCATGTTTAGTGGGTATTTGGAATAGTGGGCAGTTATCCTATAATAATTTATATCTTGTTCATACCATAGAAGATAGTCAATGAATAATCATTGGAATACTTTCTTACAACATATCCTACCTTGTAACTCATGCCAGTGAATGAAGAATTACTTGATTTGGAGGTATTCTCCACCCCTGAGACTCCCTATACATGGATGATATATTTCAATGGCGATTATAGAATTATAATAGGAAGAAGGATGAAAAAATTGAAACTCAATAGAGCGTTCTTGGAAATTATCCTCATTTCAATAGAAAAGGATGTTTTACCGTATTACTTCCTATTATTATAATGTTTCACCAATAATGAATCATAACAACAAGACCTCATTATAGGTTTGGATTTGTATTTACTGTTACCAGTATCCTTGCTAAAATTCATGGTTGATTTAAAGTTGGTAATCAGGAAGATTAATGGAAAATATACCACTAAAAATGGTTAATTAACCCCCTTTATCAATTATGTATAAGGATTGATGGAATAATTCCCCTCTGATCAAGCACTATCTAATATCCCACATTTGGAAAATACTAATATATAAGTGTTAGAAAATGTATCCATATCTCTAGCAGATCTAAACCAAGGAGAGACACCCATCAACATTGTACACCATAGTGTGGTGTCCCTATTATTTTGTTGTGGTGTAGATAATCTCATCACCAGTCTCTTATAATCATAGACACCCTAACCTTAGGACCCCCATGTGATTCTCTAGTGGTGTCATCGTGAGGGGAGACCACTTGTATTTCTCTTTAATGAGGGATAGTTATTTATCCTTCTATCCTCCTACCCTAAACAATAATAGGATGCTCTAGTTTTAAGTCCCATATATTTATGATATGTAATACTTTAAACTGCATAAAACTCAAGTATGATTGGAAAGACATTAAACTGAATAGCACTCACGTCTGAGCTACAAGGATTTATACTACATATCATCCATATACTACTCATATGACATTAAAATGAATGACAATGTCCTAGTAATATGATGTTAATCTACATGAAAACATCCTAGTGGGATGATGTTAAACTGTATGAAAATAACCAATTCTCAAGACATTAAACTACATGAAAATTTCCAATATTTATGATGTTAAAACATATGACAATATCCTAGTTTCACAATATTAAACTACATGAAAACAACCTTAGTGTATGACATTAAACTGCATATCTACCCTATGCGATAAATATAATATGCCTCATGTGATAATCATGATATGAACCCTCATATTCTAGGTAACTTCCTTGAATAATACCCACACATTCCCTTATTTTCTCTCCTTCCATGACACAAGACTCCTTACTGTATGACAATAAACTACATGTAACAGTCTTTCCACACGACCTTAAACTGTGCACTCTAATTATGTGGGTTTTGATACCTATCTCTAAATAGGGTATTAGGGAGTCCTCTCTAATGTTAAATCATGACACTAAAAAAAATATGGTTGTCTTCCCCATGGGAGGAAACAACCCTCAAGTGTGATCACCCCCTTGGGGAACACTTAACCACTCACTATCCAAACTTAAGGTTCCCACAATACCTTAGTGACACCATGAAATTCCAACCCATATTCGACCGAAAAAATGATAGTTATATCTATGAAACTTCCACATAATAATTTAAACTTGTGACAACACCCCCACAAGACTGTAAACCTACGATAATTCCCCTAAAAGGATTTAAACCTTTGACTATGTCCCCACATGGCCTTAAACCTTTGACAGTGTCCCCACAAAAACCTTGAAACTATGATTGTGTCCCCAAAAGACCTTAAACCTATGATTATTTCCCCACAAGACCCTAAATATATAATTCCTCATGATGTATCCAAATATCCACCACATGTGATGAACATGGTATTCCCATGGAAATGATGCTTGGATTCTTTATTCCCTTGGAACAAGTTTCCCCTTGATAGAGATGGGATGCCTTGGGTTCTACACCTAAGATGCCTCATACATGAGATTCCATCAACTTCTAAATAGGAATACATTTACATATTTCCAACACACCCAATGTCCACAAATTTCCAGATATGTCTAACATCACCATCATCTCTAACTATAGGTAAATTACCTATCATGAAAGAAGAAGGGTAATTAACCAATGCCCACTTCAAGATGGATTTGAAAATGAGATTCATGAAAATGTCTTAAATTTTTTAGGGATACCTAGACTGAGAAATGGTATCCATAGAAGAAGAAACCAACATCCCATCATCCCATTATGATCAAATGGACAAAATAATCAATCTCATTACTAGAGGCCTCATACCTTTAGAATGTGAGAATGTAGTGAAACTACACTAGAGGAGGATATGACCAGTCTAAGGATTCATACAAATTTGGGAGTGGTGAGAGAAAGCATGTCATTCATGTTGATTCATGTCCCAATGGAAAGGGTTAGAAAAAATGGTGAACATAATGTGAATATATTATCCTTCAATTGTAAGACAAATGAGTAATGTTGGTAACCATCATATTTGTACTTCACTAGATCAAGAAATATATAGTGTGAGGCCTCAAAATAAATGTTGGGCCTAACATGAAACTATTTTCCTACTACTGGGGGAAAATAAAGAATGTTAGGTATCCAGAGTCTAAGATAATGTTGATGTGGATCCTCCCTCCACCTTGGAGAGAATGAATAACATTAGGCATGTTGGGAATCACCTCCATCAGACTTGTACTTATGATTAACTTTATGTATCCTATAGAAACAAAGCTATGATAAATTATTGATGACCCACTTACAATAAGTGTGGGGTTAGGAGAACTAATGGTTAGAAATTCCCACACAACTACACTAATGCCATGGAGGTTGCCACTCCCATAGATATCAGCCTCCCTTACCCCATATTCCCCTTTGACCTCATTAAATGGAGGGTCATAAATGCAATAGTTTTTTTATTATGAATAGTAAGGGGTTATCCCAACCAAAGACATGCCTGATTGGACCTGGAAGAATCAGTAGCACACCAACATCACCTCCCTCAAGGTCTACACATGGGGATATTACCCCCATCATAATGGAGAACTGTTTCAGGATCCTCTACCCAAAAAGATTCACTAACTCGCTCCCTTATTCCATTAATTTAGGGGATATACAGGTCATTCACATCATGAACACTCACTAGGAGATTCCTAAGAGGGTTCCCAGCTAGACACATCAACAAAAATGACTAGCTCCACAGGATAATGATGAGGATAATCCTATCCTAACTCTGATATACCTAGTATAGAATACCTGACGTCAGTGATGGGGTAAGGTCACCAACATTTCCTAAAAATAGGTCTATAAACTAGCTCTAGTTTCCCCTTCCACTATCACTACACAACCCAATACACTTGAGAACACCACGTGGGGGCACATCTTTACTCGATTGGGATCGTGACCCCAAATTCATACCGTGAAGTTCAGTTTGACTTTCCCTAAAATGGGTACCATTAGAAACCATCATGGGTCATCCAATGATAAATAATTACACCTTTGAGGTCCTACCCAAAACACCACCAACTAACATGGAGGTCCTCCCCATGATGAAGACTTCCCCTACCCAGAAGATCAATCCTAGGATAGAAGAGAAACCAAACTCCATGGGGGCCTTACCCATGACACTGACCATAACACATGTGGAAGAAATCATCATGACATCCATAGTTAAACACTTGAGGAACTCCCACACTGTTAAAGGAAAAAATGGGGGGAACATCCCATCACTATTGACCTCTAAGAAACTAAGGATACAGACGACATGATGAAAACACATCTTCCCTCAACATCAGATCTAGTGGGAGGAGCATATTCTTTGAGGCTAACCATCCTTGAGGTTGAGGTCCACCAAGTCCCCAAATTCCTCCGCATGTATTTTCATGTGAAGAAAATATTTTTTTCTTTATAGGGAATATCTGTGAAACCATCCCTACATCCATCAGATTTCCTTCTCTCTACCTCTACCTTGAAAGGAAGAGAGACATTATAGTATGGTTTGGAACCCTGTGATGATGGTGAATACACTATTGAGTCACATAAGTATGATGTCTTTTATGATTATTAGGAATCCTTAGATATACCATCCTATATGTACATAATTATAAATATATAACTACCTCCAGAAAACACATCGACATTCTTGGGATTCTTGGCCTGTTTGATGCCCCCTCTTCCATAGAACTAGGAACAGAGTAAGTCTGCATCACTATAACCCCCAGTTTCCTGACCAAAACCAATTAGAAATTGGGGTGATCAATAATATTACTAACCTACATATAATGATTATAAGGAATAAATTTGGAAGATTCATGAAACCGACTAGCCATCAGTCATGTTTTTTATTCCCTCTACTTCTCACTTCACTATCCTATAATTCATCACTAAGTACCAAGAAGAGTGCATCTGCAAGAAATTTGGAAACATTCAACCACATCATTAATAACCAGCTGATCTATCTAGGGATCCATTAGCATCTTAATGTTTTTCATTAGTAGTTCCAAAAAAGATAATATCAGCATACTCCTAGTATCTTAGTGCCCCAACTAATATAGAAATCCCATGATTTTTCTCTGGACCTACATTAGGATCCTTACTATTCTTTAGTGGATCATAAAAGAGGCATCGTACCATGTGAAAATTAAGGGTTGGGGGGTTACTATGTTTCCATCAATTTCAGTCCCGTTCTATAGATACAATGGGATCACCAGGCTTGATAGCCCAATAACAATGAAAGTTTCCCTCTAATAACTATCACTGTAAACGTCATCATGATCAACCCCTGGAATGATCAGGGAAACCAGATTAGTGAAACATGGAATTATGAAGAGAATCCTCCCTATGGGAGACATAATATTAGAAAGATCTTCTAATAGTAACCTACACTCATAAGTTGAGATAGATGTTGGGAATCATAAGTCTCCCCACTGAGGTACAATCACCTTCTTGACGATGTCACAAAAAAGGTACATGAGTTTATAAACCCCTCATCTCATCTGATTTCCTACTAGAGATTGATTATGATGCTATACTAGCCACTTTTCTCTAGTATCTTGAAAACTATAAGAGACTCACCACTGAGTAATTTTCAGAGAAAGACAATATATTATAGTGACCACATCCCTCCTCTAGCTAAACATACAATCCTTCATGACTAGGAACCCAAGGTCTAGGTAGGATTTACCACACATCATATTAGGGTAGAGGTTGGTTAATCTAAAAAGTAACCAAGATATGTCCTGCCTACCCCACCTGAGCAGCATGACTTCCCACCTTAGAACCATGATTGCTTCACCTCTCAAGCTAGTAGTCTGATCAAAGCATTGGTGACTACCAAACCTCACTAATATGATGTGATATCCACTATTATCTTCTATCTTGAGGAATTAAAGACTCAGCAGGTTTCAATACCACTTGATGGGAATCCGTATATATCAAGGGTGGACCATTTCTATCCACCCCTAGAGTTTATAAATCTAGGTTTCACCCCATTCAATGGTATGGGAGACCCACTACAACATCTAGACCACTTCACCTAATGATATGGACCGATGCTAAGGACTCCAGAATAATAGTAAGCTATTAATCTCTAGTGTTTCATCTAGACCTTGGAGGGACCTGACTTTGTTTGGTATAGTCTTCTGACCTTGGGATATATTTCCAGTAGGGTGGATCTCCATAGGCAGTTCCTCTAACAGTTAAGCTCCTCATTATGAAAGACTAGCATTACTGACCTCTCCAAATGCAAGAATGGGACTGGTGATAGAGTTTCTAACATCATTTCCTGGTGGAAGAGGATCCCATACTCCCTTGATGTGCAGATTCCATAGGAAAAAATCATGGGGATGTGTGTGGAAAATGTATGAGGAGAGATGATTCCCACCCTTACCTCCCAGAGATATTTGATTGGATTTCAAGAGTTAGTAAAAATAAATTAGCATCTGGAAGAAGACCTATAATGTACCAAATAGTGGTTATTACTATTACGTCTTCCATATCCTTTTAGGAAGACTATGAAGGTAGAAATATCCATTACTATATAGACCGATGCCCCAAAACTAGTTTTCCTTCATGAACCTCCATAGGAAAGAAATTTTCGAGTGCAACCTCACTATGAGAATACTACCCAATGCCCTCATTAGACCCAGGTTCCCATAATTACCTTTGAAGAATGGAATAAAAAGTCCCACTATTTCAAGGATGCACATGTCCCAAGATAATTCATATGTGCCCTAGAAAATAACATCATAAAACTTCCATAATACCATAGGCCACAAGTAGAAGAAATCAATGATCATGCCAAATTTTTCATGTACCACATATTCCTTGGACACAAAATCAAAGATTTATTCATATTCAAATATTTGCTCTAGGAATAGGTAGATTGTGGATTAGTTGAATTGAGTGATATCCCAACATAAGTGACATATGTCTATTCCACCTATAGTAGTGACGGTGAATAATTTCCACTGTATTTGGTTCTTAACATTGAATTACTTTTATCTAGGGATCATTTAGGAAAAATTTGATGGAATTTTGAAGATATAATCCCCTCTCTTCATTCACCAACTTCAAGATTAAATTCCTCTATTAAATGAGTTCAGATTTTATATCTAATTGGTGTGTTGTAAACATCTCTTTATATTATATAATTTAGGAATTAACTGAGTTGCAATGCCATTACGCAATTCTACATCATACAAAGGTTCAATCATAGAATCCACCTTTGAAAAAGGATTAATCTTGAAATTTACAAAAAAAAAATAGGGTCCAATAATATTATCATGCATATATGTAGGTAGAAGGTAGCATGGAAGGAACCAAAAATGATATCATAGTGTGATAGGTATGTGTTGTTGTGTGGAATCATATAAGTTCCACTCATTGGGTGAATCAAAATATTAATGGGTGTATTGTAACTTATCTAATGGAACTCTACCCAACTAGATTTATAATGTAGTATAGAGGGGTGAACTACCATGTAATGATCATTATATTGGAACTAGTTAGATGATGGAGAATGTCTTAGATGGTGCTGCAGTAGGGAATTATACAGGCGTCAGTGGATGGATAACTCTAAAGAGTAATAGACATGTTTGAACCTATCCACAGACCCTCTTCTAATATGGATTCTTTATGTGGAATAAGGGGGTTCCCTGCATTCTTAGAAGTGTGTGGTGAAACTTCTAAATTGAAAATACAATGTGATTATTACTGATATGGGAAACGTAGTGTAAGATCAGTGTCAGGGTGTAATATAGGATACTCATTCAGGTCATTAGGTCATATCATCCAAAGGGCCTTTAGACCATATTTAGCTGGTCTATCAAGCCATCAAGATCATGAACATTTGGGCCATAAATATGTTATAAAATATGTCCCATGGGTGCTTTCCATTCATTAAAGTGATAGATGGGGATTATTCCACTCGGGTTCCTGGATTTGTGTGTTGTTTCTTGTTTATAATCCCCTCCATCAAATATAAATATATTATCTTAGTATGTTCTAGATAAATCTTACCTTTTGTATCAATATAACGCTATCATGATATCTTTGTGGTTCTTACTCTCATTTTATTTCTTCTAGTTCATTAGATTCAAGTATTTATGAGCTTATGAAGTTGTTAGAGGCTTACACATTGAGAATATTTCTTATCATCATTAATGTAGGTCACCCATTGAATTATAATGTATTAAGAATGTTTTAATATGAATTATGAACTATTTTATGGTTTAAATTACTTTTATGTGTTTTTTGGAGGGACAATGAACTATTTTTGTAGAGGTGAAACTGTTATGATTCATTGGATTATAATTATTACTTAAAAATGTTTTAATAGTGATATAATTTTTTAGTCTTATTTTAAATAAGAAAACTATAAGGGAAATACCAATCCAACATATGAAAAATAAATATATAATAATCTAATGGATATAGATTATTAAAACTATCCATAAATTAATAAATAATGGAATTAATGATGTAATTGGTGTAAAAAAATTCTTAAAAATTCATGTGAATTAATAATGGATTTAGTTAGGTGGTTGGGACTGATTTGAAACTATTTAGACTTTTTAAAGAGTAGTGATATTTCTATAATGGTCATTAATATATTTAAATGGGTATCCAATGGGAATATGGTAACTAGTATTCATTGGGAATTAACCATAATATTTTAGGGCTAATTTAAGAGTTTTTAAATTGGATAATGGTTTGTGCAATCTATAAATTAGAGTTCAAATGGTAAAAAGGAATTATTGTCTTATAAAATTCTATGTAATTATCCTTGGATTGATATATTAGATATTTATAACTTTTTTAAGGTTATTAAAGAGTTTTTTCTTAAAAAAATTAAATATTTATTGTTGGAAATGAAATTTTAAATTCATGTAAATTTCATATGGTACGTAGTGTAATTAACATGGAAAATGATTCATTAAGGGATTATATTGATATGTTATGTTATGATTAATATGTTGTGTGGTTTTTTTATCACTAACCATGTTTTTCTATGTTTGGACCATGATAATGGTCATTTTTAAGTGGTCTATGATGGGAATATATATGATATTCCATGATATGTCATAGTTCGTGGTGCCCCATACCCACACTCCTACATCTGGTGCTAAAAACATAATTTACACATAGTATTTGATAATAATTAACTTAAACCAAGCTAAAATTTCATTTATTTCACATTAAATTATACATCACAATAGCCTCACACAATCCGAAAACCTTTATGTATATATATATCCTTTTGATACTGGATACATAAAAAACATATTTGAAAATACTTTTGAACATTCCTCAATATACTTACCTCTCTAGAACTACTTATAGACTTGTCAAAAGTTATAATCATTTTATAACCTGAGGAATGAAAACATAAATATGGGGTGTGCTTAGATGCTTTGTAAGGGTTAATATAAGAGATAATAAATAATGATTATAGAGGAAAGTAATATAATCATGTGGGTATGAGAACATATTTAAAGTACAAGAACATAACATTAGGAGATCATACCTAGATAAAAATGGATTATAAGATAAAAATAAATGTTCTAATCATAAAATAATACATAATAAAATATAAAATGAGTAAAATGGAAGACATTTAAATGTGGTACAAACATAAAGATGGAAATCCTAAAATCATAGAGTAGGCATCACTTCCCATTTCCCATAACATGGTAGAGCATGAATGACTACCCAAACCCCATAAAATAGTAATGTCGGAATCACTACTCGATTCCCATAAAATAGTGGATAAGGAATCAATTACGGATTCACATAACATAGTAGAGTATGAATCACTTCATGAATCCCATAACATAATGGGGATGGAATCACTTCCTAATTTTTATAGTGGAGTGATCATCAATACTTGATTACCTTAGTTATATCATGAGATATGAAGATTTATCCAATTCATTTGAGGGTTATATAATTCCAATCCCAACCATCATTTAATAAATACTATATATATGTGTTTCAAAAGAATGTAAAAATATTCATATTTCAACATCGTATAATTAACCAATAGAAAATGGGCAGGTTTTGTGTAAAATTACCTAGAGATTTTTGTAAGACGTTAAAATAAATATGATTTATAGTGGAATAAAACATATCAGCAATCAAACATAATAATAATTATGTATTTTTATATTGAGGAAAACACTTTTTAAGAATGCATCAAATAATACCACATACAGATAGAACATGAATTCAATCATTTTATATATTGAGTTTAATTACCTAAATTAAAAAATATAAGTGAATTTAGAGGATAATTAATGATAAATAATTTATAAGTAGATAAATACTTTTTTTATAAATTTAAAAATTCAAGAGAAACTATAAAATAGTTTTTAGAAAATTTTTTCAATGTTTTCATAAAATACAAATTTATGAGTAACTTTGGAAAGTCATTTTCAAAAAGGTGAAATGAAAGATTTTGAAAATTTTAAATTTAAAACGAAACTTAAATCATGGTCCCTTAAAACATACATAAATTTTTTCTAGATAAATTGATGAGTGGAAGATAAAATATACAATTTTTAATGGAAAATACTTTATAAATTTCTTCAAAATATCACTATTGAAACCCACATTATAAAAAGTATAATAAATATTTATTTATAAAACAGGTAAAGATAAATAATAACATGAAATTATGTAATTAAATTTTGGTTTAAAAAAACTAAAAAATAATTTTTGGAAATAAATTATATAGATATGGAAGATAAATAACAATAAAATAGGATGATTGTTATTCTTAACAATGTTGGATTTTTTTTTAAATAAAGTTGTTTGTAAATGAAGATGAATTGAGGTAAAGAAACTTAGAAAATTATTTCATAAAAAATAAATGAAAATAACCATATAAAATATATTAAATAAAATATAATATTATCATAGGTTATTATGTACCCAACTTATAATGATATAGTTCAAGAAGAAAAATTATATCACAATGAATGGGCGTTGTGTTAAGAAACATCCTCACAATATTATTATCTTTGGAATCAAAAACCCATGAAAGGTAGAGATTAATATGTATTATTAAATACCTTTAAGTTAAATATAATTATATTTATAAGTAATCCATGGGTATTATAAAAAAATGAGTGGTGATTACAAAGCATATCTCAATGAAGAAAAATTCAGATGAAGAACCCATTACCTTTTCTATAGGATTATATGAAGGGGATTTAACATCCTATATAATAAAAAAATATCTTAATACCTAATTTTATAAACTTATTAATATATATTAAATTTCCCAAACTTTAATAATAATCATTTATTATACCTTTATAATTATTTATTGTTTAGTTTAATCATTGGGTGTTAACAATTTATATTGTTTCATGCATGTTTTATAATTACAATGTTGGACCTCATTCATTGATAAAAATATCATCAATAAAATATTATGAAAAATATATAAATCATATTTTTTAAGATTTATTCATCCCCATGTTCACATGATGGAAACTATGGGCATAGTTCTTTAGAATGGGTTACATCATGAACTTATTTTGGGTAAATTATCGATATTAATAGATTACATTATAATGGTCATTAATTATTTTTCATCAACCAAGAACCATATTAAATAAAAATATTAATCATTAATATCACATATTTATATCAAATAAATTTTTATAAATTCCCATATAAGGTGATGATGAAAAATAAAATACATCATTTATGGAGGTGGTAGTCTGCATGTACACATGGATGACATTTTAACTTTTCTAAGAATAGAAATAATTCATAAATTGATTTATAATTTCAATAATATTATAATGTTATAAATATAATATTTATACAATAAAAATAAAATTTGATTCATCTATGTAATTTAGTTATAAAAAATAGAATACATCCCTCATGGAGGTAGTAGTCTGCATGTAACATGAGTGAATTTTTCATTTTTCAAATAATTAGGATGGGGATGAATAATGGTTATACGATGAATATTATAACATTTTATTATACCCATGATAGTGATGTTATTATATTAATATGGTTAAAATAGTTTTTGGTAAGGATGGATGAGAATGATAACAAATAAAAGAATATGGGTTGGATAAAACTCCATTCAGGATTTGAGTCGTCTCTTGAAAGATTTCATAGAATTGGAGGACTAGGGGAAATTTCATGTGACCAAGGGTGGTAAAACATGGAGTGAGATTCAAGGATAGTTTTAATGGGTATATTTTTTATATAATTTTAAACAAGGATTGTGGATTTATTTGAGTGTAAGTGGGCTTCTCATATAGGTGAAAAAGTGGGAGCTTTCTTTGGAAATGAATTGTAAGTATTGGGTAAGAATGTAATTTCATGAGAGTTAGGTGAATTAGGTGAGGAGATTCTTTTGATACCTATATGAATGACATTAAAACCTAAAAGTTTATTCTATAAGATATTTGTGTCAAGTTAATTTATTAAAAATCAAAAAACATTATGTTATCCATATTTACCATTATTAACCTTTATTAAAAATTAACCATAGTAATTATTTTTCACTAAAAATATAAGATGAGACTTATTAAAAAATATAAAAATAATAATTAAAAATGTGGAATCCATTTAATATAATTCTATATATAAATACATTAAATTTAACTTCTAAATTAAAACATATAATATATAGAAAAACTATTTTTATAGAAAATGACTTTTGTAAATATTAACCATATTTATTTTTATTTCATATAAATTACTACTTAAATGAGTTTTAATATATATTTTTTATATTTTTAAACATCACATAAGATACATTATTTATTAAAGATAAATTTTATTTATTTTGATAAAAATTATAAATTTTTTATGAAAAAACTCTATGAAAATAACCATTATCTGGGTAGCTAACTTTAAACCTTGTAACTTATTATTATGCCTAATAAAAAAATTGCATAATCAAATAATTTTAATATGTTTATTACTATGATAAGCAATGTATCATATTAAATTTCTATATGTGGTAATAATTAATGTTAATATAATCATGAAAAATCCATAAGAACAGTTTTTAGAAAGAAATGTATTTTGGAATTCAAAATTAATTTATTCCTATTACAACCTAGTATTAAATATTAGATTATTGTTAATTTGTTTCCTTATGTATAATATCAATAATTTAAATTAAAATCATTCTTTATTATTGCTTATTTTTATTATGAAAAAAATGAATGACACTTTTAGAAAAATAGTTCTTTGGAAAATATCCATTTTATATTAAATTATCTTAATCCAAATACAATTAAAAAATATATTATAATATTAATTTCAATAAATTTATTATAAATATTTTTTATTTAATTTTATCATAATATTTTTTAATTTAAAATTCATACTAAAGTCTTGGGGTGCTATATAGTCATCCCAGATGGGATGGATATATGATATCCCATTATATAGAATACTTAGCATTGAGGGGATGAATACAAGATATTTCATGATATGGAATGGTTGGTCTAAGAAATCTGATGCATATGATTTTAAGGGTTGTGATTATATAGATGTATTTATTCCATGTACATGGTTGGCCTTGGGTGATTATGGGTTTTCATGATGAGCTATGAGTAATCTACGTTCTCCATGGGTATCGATATGACCTGTTTTAGTGACACAGTTGTAATTAATATTATATGTTTTTTTTTCTGAAATAGTTTGTAGTTGAATCACATATTATTTACACTAATATTGTATATTCACATATAGACTCCATAATATGGTAGGGTTTTCATCAGTTTCTATTGAGAATTATATTTCCTCTTATTGCATCTACACACCTCCTATGTATACAGAATATATACATGATGTTTCGGGTAAAGGGACATTTATAGTTGGGATTTTTTATTTATAGACACATTGGAAATAATTTTATGGGATATCATAATCAGGAAGAGTGGGGTTTTTCTCCTTCTTTTGTAGACTTTTCACTGGTTCTGCTTATATTTTGGAATGTGTGACTTACTTTTGAGTTATTTTTTATTGTATGATAAATATGGGAATGTTCTAATTTTAATATGATCATATTGAGTTGATATTAATTTCTTCATCTACTTAATGATGGTGTATTTATTATTTTAATTTTTAATGATAACATAGACCACTAGAGGGTATATCCTTTCCCAAGTGGTACTTTAAACCCACAATGCTATCATTATATTCTAATGACCAAGGAGTGAATTTGAGGCTATATGGAATTTATACATGTTAAAATGTTGTACATGCTTTGGGATTTAAAAAATCACTTGACAATTTTGGAAAGAGTCATGAGGAAGAGTTTTAATATAATAAGAACACACTATTGAGTGCTTCCTTATCACCACTTCATCTATATCCATTTCTAAATCTATGTAATTAAAATGACTAAGGAAGGTGATATTGAGGAATAAAGTGTTTAATAAACATAAAAATTTGGGTGAATTAATGGATATAGTGTTGGGTATTGTGCTCCTCCCAAAATAGGGCCCACATGTAGATAATATTTTGTTATATTTTATAAATCCTCAGTGAATTTAATAGGATCCATTTTTAAAATTTTATGTGACACTTTTATTTTCTATTTTTTTTTGAAAAATATTTTTTTTCAATATCATGTTTGGTGTGGTCATCCGCAAACATGGAGATCATTTTGGATGAAGGGATTGGTTTTTATTATTTTCTTTGGGGTGTTCTAGTTTTGAAATGGTATTAATATTACCAAATAAAAAATTATAAATGATAAATAATATCTTTATAATTTTATTAGCTTGTATTGATCATCCTTATTCATCTTTTTTGGGTTATTTTTAAGAAACATTTCATTTAGATAGAAAAATTACATATCATTATAGTGATATATATTATATATTCCTATTTATGTATAATATTTATTTTTAACATATAATATATCCATAATATCTACTCATTAGTGTTTCTGGTTTATTGGGGAGTAATATTTTTTAGATCATGTTTGTTAATAGAAGTCTCTTAAATATACTATGTAAATTTAGTAAATTTTTTTCTTAACTAAGACCTATTTTCTTTCCATTGTTGATCGGTTTCAATTTCAAAAAAATAGTTTAATAATTTATTTTCTACACATATATTTTTTTACATTTTAATTATTTTTATAGGCTTATTCGATAGAAAAATACGTATTCCAAATATTCATTCACATGTTCGTTCAACATCATTAAAAAATAGTATCAAATATTTGGTCATTTTTATAATATATAATATATAAAATTATAATTGGATGATCCTATTGAATGATACAAATTATAAAACATGGAGATTAAGAAGGAAATATTTTTTATTTTTGAAACAGGTGCACTTATCATTATTTTCTAGGAAGAATCCAGAAGGAAGGACTAATAAATAATGTGAGTTAGAGAATTAAATTATTTATGGATTCATTATTCAATGTAATTATTCATATTATTAACATCCCTTGTTAAAAAAATTTGAAGAATATTCATTCAATTTATACTTCTAAGACAGGTAATAATAAATTATTTATTCCCTAACAAGCCGTGAAATTGAGGTAAAAAATTCACTTCTAATTCAGTTTCTCTGAGTGTGTTATAGGTATGATTTTATTTTTTATCTTACATGGGTATTAAATTTAAGTATGTATATTTGGATCTTTAGTTACTTGAAAATTTACTTGACTTTTGGGAAAAAATATGTATGAATATAACAGCTTATTAACCTAATGGTTTTGTGATTATAAATTTCTTCATGTTTGTTGTTTTTAATGATGAAGACTAGATATATGCTTAGTGTCATGAACTAACCTGGATAAGTAGTTAAATTGGAACATGAATCAGTTCTTCTATTGACCATAGGGTATTCTTGATCCCCATAGGCTAGCGACTAGTGACAAGGTATCAAAACAATTAAGTGGGAATGATTTCACCACAAGAACAACACACCAAGACAATATAGTATATATCAATCAATAAATAGTATCTATTCAAATACAAACATCATGTGAAAAACTCCATAGGATTGAAAATTATATATTTCATTAATGTAATGAAAACCCAAGTCATCATAAGTTCTCCATGTAATATGTGGATCACAAAATCCACTGAACCCCACCAAACCCCATGTCATGCTAATGAAGAGAACCTTTCATCTTGAAGTAGTGATTTCCATTTTTCTATACTTGGTATAATAAAGTTTACAAATTAAAAAAGGTAAATGTATGGTGTAATAAATAATATCCCTATAGAATTCCACTAATAATTTCATAAGAAATCCATATCAAGTAAACCTAAAGTGCTAAATTTTAAATAAAATATTGCATGATATCCTTTACATTGTTTATATCTAAACAGTAGTTTCAAAATATTTCAGTGGATATAATGAATGTGGTAAAAAAGTTCATTTCTAATAAAACATTCATGAATAAGAATTACTATCAAAACATGCATGAATAATAATTTCACAAAATCAGAATGTATAAATCAATTCTCAAGAACTCATTTTTAATCATATAACTATGATTAGAAGACCCAAGGATAGGTTTATAAAATTATTCTCATGCATCTTAGTGAAGTATTTCTCTTTATGTGAACACATTCTTGGGTGTAAATCCTTAGGGGAATAGGAGAAAATCCCAAGGAATAGACACCCTACCCTCATGGTAGTTCAATATCAATACAATCATAAGTCTATTTCCATGTAGAGATAATAAATTCCCAATTATTTTTCTTCCCTCCAAACTACCCATGATACCATTTTATTTAAGTAAATAAATAATACAAGGTTCTATATTTCATTTCAATCATTCATGTCAATGCGGCCTTAAGTTTAAGTTTCAAAACATTCCATCTTATTTCAAAAAAAACATTAATGATTTTCATCGAAAATCATTCCTTTTAATGAAATTATTCTTTTCATTTCAAATCATAAATCATTTCATGACATCCATTCTAAATAAATCATCATCAAAGTCCTTTATTAAATCATTGATTTATTTAAAATCCATTTTTTTTAAATCAATACTTTATTTGAAAAGTAACACTAAAGGGGTTCAATACACACACCACTCCATGTAGATAACATTATTCATGAAACTTAGATAATTATTTGAAAATTATTTAATAATACAATTCACAATATACAATTAGGAATGGTTTAAATTGATTAAAATTTCCTTATCAAACCACCTACCTCAATTTATGATATCAATGATCAACAAACATAGGATCCTTAAATGGATAGTCAAATGGATAGAACCAATAAAGTATTAACCCTAGAACCAAATATCATTACATCACGATCTATATACAACTATTGAATGAGGATCCACCACTCTCAAAGTAGAGAAATGAGCAAAGAAGAATTCATTATTAAATTGATATTACACATACTGGAAGATAATCAATGCATTAGCTAACACTTCAATCTATGAATTTTTTGGGTTGGAAGTTCCAAATTCACCTCTGTAGAACCTTCGAAATTGTGGGGGTATAATTACGTTTTAATGAGTTGATTTTATAAATAAAATTGGGGAATATGATAAAATAAATATGATTCTCCCCTCCCTAATATTTCCCAGATCAGTATCACCGGTTAGCTGTTAGATCCCACCCGATAGTGGGTGGCACTAGGAAGAATGCCTGCCACTCTGGGAACCCTACCAACTTACGGTGGGTCTCTCCCACCAGTCTAGTTGACCTCATTAGTTGGACAATGTGATTTATATAGGAATACACTACTGGTAGACTTATATCAGCTATCTAATGGCCCTAACCAGCTAGTTAATAGACCTTTTGTAGTCATTCATTCTATAACCCCATATCCACTCTCATACCAAACTCCTAAACACCTCATATCGCTCAAGAATAGATCAAAATAAATTATCTTGACTCCTAAAAATGATTTTAGAAGAGGAAACCACTAATAATAAATAAGTATAACTATATTTCAATATGAAAAACAAGGAGAGACAAAATAAACCAAAGATCATGCCTAAAATCTAGTGTTTGGATGTTACACTTAGGATAGATCTTCATAAAATCATTTTTTCATGTATAATAATAGGATAATTCATGAGATAAATCATGGATAGAATAGATACAATGAAGGAAAGGGAATAATAAGTCAAGGGAAAAGTATAAATATTTTGGGTGACATCAATGTAGTGATAAAGGGTATGTAAATTTTTTTTTCTATCAGTTTAAAAGTGAAAACATAATAAAGGAAAATCAATCAAAAAAAATTGTGATAGTGATGATTTTTTTAATTTACACTATAAGGTATATCTCATTGTTTTTGTGATTATATATTTTTTTCTAATGAATCTTATGGGGTTGTTGGTAGTGGTTCTTATATTCATATAACATTGATGATGTAACTCTTTACATATTATAAGATAGGTAATTTTGGAATTCTAAATATGGATAATGATGGTCATTCTTATATTATAAGTAAGGGAAATATTTATTTACCGACCATCACTACACAAAGGATTATTTTGAAAAATATTTCACATTCCCTACAAATTTAACTTAATCACATTTATATCAATGCTGTTGATGATTATTATTTTTTCAATACATTTTATTATGGTTATTAAAATATTTTCAAGTGTTACTTATTGATGGTTCAAGGTAATAAGGAGTTAGTTTTTTGTAGGAGTAAATATTATATTTATTTTGATACTTATTATGTTATTGATTGTAGTTATTATTATATATTATGGAATAATTGGATCAATTACTTCAATGAGAGGGTACTTAGTTTCTTCTCTAAGAGAAATTTACCTATAGGTTTGAAAGGTTTCAAACTATACACAGGTGATCATTCAATAAATAGAATATAGTGAAATGTTTTTTGAGTAATCATTCATATAGAAAGATATAGGTACTTGACATAGAAAATTAAACTTTTTATAGTCATTTGAAATCCTAGACTTTTAGTAGTAGATTTTATTTTTTGAATTTTAATAATGACTATTCATTTAAGATCTTGGTTTCTATTTTGGAAAATAAATATTAGGTTATATATTTTTTAAATTTGTTTCAAGTTTCTTTGGAGAGGTATTGTAACACCACTAGATTTTATGATATATTTCTTTAAATAAAGTTTATGTCATTGATAGCTTGCAATACATACTACACTAAACTTAAAAGAAACAAAATTGAAATATCATATTATATATGACCAAGCCTTTTCATTGGGGGAATGAAAAGGTTTGTCCCAATTATGAAGTATATGAATAAAATATTTCATTAATATAATTATATTGAACAATTCCAGGGAAAATGAGTACACAATTTGAAATTTTAAGAATAAATCCATTTAATGTTAATGTGTCTATTTTTCAAGATATTGTATTTTTACACACATAACATATCATGATGACTAATGAAATTTGATTTTAATGAAATATATTGGTAATTAATTAATAATAAATGATACACTGGTTATAAGAAATGAATATTTTTAAATGGATAACATATTTTTAATCAACATAAATATAATTATATATTATTTTCAACTTAATTTTTTTGTAATGGATAGTTACCCTGGTAGAAATCTTATTATATCGGTAGGGGTTAAAAGGGTTAACGAGGGGTAAAATTGAAAATAGAAGGGTTAAAATAACCAAAAAACTTGTCTAAATAATATGGTTTGAATGAATTGGGACCCTATATTATCTCATATTTTAAAAGGATTCAATTTTAATCTATTTTCCCAAAAGAATCTTTGTTATATTTTAATATTTCTAATAATTACATGAGTATCACTCCCCTCACTTATAAAAGGGTGCCTCCTCTTCTCACTTGTCCACACCACATGATCCCTTTATCAAGAACAATATATAACTAAATACCCTACCAAAATACTTATACATATCCTTTAGTTAATTTTATTCCCAAAAGGCCCATCCAATTATCCTTAAGGTTCTTTTCAATGGAGGATAGTCGAAGAAGAGGTATATATTCCTACCAAAATTTTTCATTTTTATTTCTCCTTAAAACTCTTAAAAATCTTCCATAACCATATTGAAATGGTGAAATAAGAAACATTAATATATTTAAATTATTTTATGTTAAATTTATTTCCATTTTCTAGCTCTTTTTCATGTAATTTGAAATGAAAACATCACACATGCATACATATGGACTACAATATATAAAAAGTGATGTATTTTATTTTTCATAAATGTATATATTGAAAGGATATATAGATTAATATAAAAGATATATATGATGACTATTAAATTATTATGATTTTGGAATGGTGATTTATTATTCACCATTTTTCAGTCCATCAAAAAGAAGAAACATCACTCGTGTGTACGTATGGACTACCATCTCTATGAAGTAATGTAACTCACTTTTCATCACCACCCTATATGGAATATTATATAAGTATATATAATGAATAAATATGATACTTATGAAATTATTTATAGTATAAAGATGAAGAAACTAGAACAAATGTATAAATATTAGAACCTTCGAATTGAAACATGCATGAAAACAAACTAGTTTTCACCTAAATAATGATATTAATGAAGAATATGAATAAAAGGGTGATTGAAAATTATAAATAAATGATGTATAGTAAGATATATGTGAATATTGTTCTGTAATAGATTTATTATAAACCAATATTTTTTATACAAGAGGATTTAATGCATGAAAATCTAGATGAGACTTGAGGTGAGGGTTTATGTTATAATATATTTTCTTTTTGAGGACTAATTATGTTAAATTTCCATTGAGGGAAATTATGTTGTAATAGGGGTGCCCTAGACCCAGCTAAAATAGAACTTTAGATTGCCTTACCATGTATACAATTATTTATTCATGATGTATGCATCCAATATTTATATGGTAATGTCCATAGATTATTTTTCATATCAAAATGTTATAACAGCTCCCATGATATAATGAGAGCTTCGTGATACTATGACATTAATCTTAAAACAAATGTATTATAGTCTAGATACATCATTCTGACTCGACACAAATTATGTCTAACTATTAAACACTGGGGGATCATAGGAATTGAGACTTATTCTCATGAAGTTCACACTTGGTGATCTCAAGTAGATGAGATCATAGGGAATTACCAGCCAATAGGAGCACCACATATTTCTGTGTCATTGGTTTTTCTTATCTATGAACATGTGTAATAGTATGTGGACTTGATATTATTATATATGTGTATTATTTGATCGCATACTTTGATTCAAGGAAAAAACCATGATATTGAAGTGTGGTGAGGTAGCTTTTGTTGGGTGTATCATCGGTGGTGTGACAATGATTGGATAATATAGATAGTATTTTTTAGTTCTGTTAGGAAGATATATCTCAGGCCAAGTTGTTTAGGATGATAGTACCATTACTAAATCTATGTCCATGATAAAAAAGGTATGTCCATCCTATGAGTTCAACAAATAATAAAAAGATAAAGGATAATAACACAAAGTGCGCATATTTTTTATGAGATATCACTAGACAAAGAGATTATATTACATGGTGTGTGCACATAAGAAGGTTTTTGTTTCTATAAATACTTATCTCTTTAGGGTCATGATGAGTTGTTAGACTCCACTTTGGTTTGTGAATAGTATTCACTGCTATCGAGATACAGGCCTAGAAAGTCACACACAATAGCATATTAAAAAGTTTTTCCTATTATAAATAATAGGGGGTTAGGACATAGTGGACCCACCACAGGGTCTCAGATATGTCCAAGGACACATGACCACCAATGAATAAAAAAATTCATATTATTCAAATTTAGAATAATTAGTATTGAATTTATTTATTAAGTATATTTCTAATTATTAAAGTAAATACATGGAAAATATTATTCGAACAGATATTATTTTAATATTAAAGGGTTATTTTTATATTGTGGGAATTATGAGTCGAGTCAACAACTCAGTTTTGTCATGTAATATATTTATTATAGATTATAAGAAATTGATAAAATATAAATTAAATTTATGAATTGGTAATGAATTCATAAGATGTTTTTTATAGTGATTAATAAATATCCGTCGGTCGGGGACCATTTTCGTGTAATTTTTGAAACTCACTATAAATTGGGGGAAGAGGTTCTCAAGGAAATTAATATTCATTGCTTGAGTTATAGAACCTATATCTATTATCTCCCAACTTTTATAGAGATATTCTCTCATTCCAAGAATTGGATCATAGGTTTTCTTCACAGATCAATGGTATAAAGCTATGGTTATCATCTAGATGTTAAAGGCATCATCAGGGCTTTGTGATATCACATGGAATTTGATGATTGAATCTCCCACATATGTTTAAAGCATGTGTGGACGATCAAGAAGAATTTGATTTCAGATTCTTTGAGAAGAAATCACCAGTGAAGACCAAATGAAAAACACGACTTCAGATAAAATATGGTATTTGTGGTTTATTTTTATGTTTAAAACTTATCATGTGTGATCCTTAGGATTAAACCAAGGCAATGATTTTCCGATGAAGACGTAATTACATTAATCATTGGTGAAAAATATTAAATTTCTAACCCACCACATTTTTCTAGGGACCCTGATACCTTCAATTGGTATCGGAGGGACGTGTGAAAATTTTAGACCAAGAAAAGACCAAAAATGCATTAAATTTTGAAGAGAGAAACCTTTGGGTCCCAACAACAAAGACACCGTTTCAATCCAACCTCAAATGACAAATCTACAGTCATCCAAAGTTTTGAATATTGATTGAACTTTTTTATGGTCAATTAAGAATGATGAAAAATTATATATATGTTATCAGTTTTCCATTGAGAGGATTGAAACTGTGATATTAATAGGTGAAAATTTTCGGTGTAATTATGTGTTCTGGTTATATCCCTTCTGTCAGAACAGTGTAATCCAATGTGGACCGCAATTCCAAACACCAGTGGAATTATTTAATTTTTTATAAAGCCTAATGTTTAGGATGAAGAAAAATAAAATATGGAAAAGCTAAAAGGGGAAGCCTTGATCATCTCTTCCCCTACCACATCCACCCGCCAGAGCGACCAGATCCCAGCCACCATCCTGATGCACCCCTTCTTCTCGAATCTGCCGAGCTCCACTACACCCCGCTGTGGAAAAACCCCATTGGAGCCCTCTGTCGAGTCGATAGATCCTCTACTGGTATCACATATCTAAAAGACCCATGGTTCCCTTCAGTTTTGATTAGACCAACCAAAAACAGAACCGGTGGCCTGTGCTTGACCCAAAGTGGGTATGGGTAGGTCCGAACTGGCTCAAGATTGACCGGGGTGGGTTCAACCTGACCCACTTGGATCCTTTAATGTTGCACATTGGCCCGATAATTATATATATATAAATATAATTAAATTAATTTATGAGACCAAACAATGTCAGTTCTGAATTAAAAATAAGAGTGAAATTTTAATTTGTCAAAATCACCTTCGAAAATAATTTATTTCAAATTTAATTTTCGAATATGAAATTAAAACGGGTTTAAATATTATCGGGTGATTATGAGTTCTAAACCGATCAATGAATGTGTAGTTTTTTTGTTTATTTATTTGATTATTTAAATGTATGTTTGTAATAATTATTTAATAAATGGAGATCTATGAGTCATTTTATATGACATCATATGTATAAGGGCCTATGTGCCCAGATAAAAGTTTTCTTATGTATTCCGCATTCCCAAGGCCCCTCGCTTGAGATTTGGTTACGTACTAGATAGGAGTTTGACGCATCAGACAGGTGAGTGCTGCAACTTGAGTCGCCTTTATAACTACTCAAGGAGTTACCCCTAGGTTCTAAGTTGATCCATTTTCACTTAATGGACCGATCATTTTCATCATATCAGGATCATGTCTTCTAATTTTATTTATGCATGGTTTATTATTTTTTGTATGGGTAGTTTTACATGAGATCACATAAAATAATAAGCAACTATGCATAGATAAAATGAACATTTTGGTCAATTGTGAGTTCGATTACATAATACGTGCTTATTAAAAAAAATAATTTCATTTAATCATTTAATAATAAAATACTTAATGAAATATTAAGTCTCAAACTCATTCTTTTGTTTTAATTTGAATAAAACCGGGTGTATGGGGTGCATGATCAACCAAAGTAGAGGGTGCCTCCTACTACTAGGGTGTTATTATGAGAGTGATTAGTTAACTTAACTGAAATTGGTAGCAAAAAATTATCTCAAAATAGTTTGTTACAAGTTTAGAGGTAAGTATTGAGTAAATCATATTTATGATATTAGAAACTGAGACTTTACTCAACATATCAAGGGGCTGAGAGTTAATGCGATTGGCCAACATAGTGACTACCTAGAAATTCTCTGAGTAGGGGCGTAGCCAAAGCTTGTAGATAATGATGAGAATTTTCAAAGATCATTTCTACTATAATAATCAAGCGAAAGTGTATTCTAATTCTAGTACAGAGGGTTTCTAGAGTTCAATAAAATGGTGGGAGACATTTGATGATTAAATAATTGGTGATATCGAATTGGTAATCAAGATAGAAGTAATAATCTTGTAGATTTTTTATAGACAAATGAAAGTAATACCTCAAGTATAATGTGATTATATAAAACATAGTCAATGTCGTTCTGACACAAATTTCCAAGAGTAGTGAAGGTGCATTCACACAATACTACGACATAGTAAATTAGAGGTACTAGAGTCCACAATAATTTTTGAGTCACCTCAGGAAGAAAGGGTGAGAAAATTTCTTATATAAGACTCATGTATTATGCATATTATTGTTATGTAAAAATTCTATCCTCAATTTACAATGTGAGTTGTGGATAAAACATTAGAACATGGATGATTTCACATATTGTCTCATCTATGAGAATCTTGAGAGGAGGAAGTGAAACGAGATATGAGTGGGTGATGATTACACTAGAGATATTTAAATATAAAATATGGACCATGATATTTCAATACATCCCATTCATATATATTTATTACCCATTTACTCCAATTTCATTTCAGATTACAAAAATGGACAGTATGGATAAAAGGATTCATTAACTTTCAAGTAATGGTTCACCAAGCATATAATAATATAAGAAAGATTAATCATCAGTTCCTATAGAGAAAAAGTTGAAAGAAAAGGTAAAAAATCCAATGTAAAGTGTGAAACAAAATAGACCTTCACAACATGTTTCAAAATACATAAATAAAAAATAGAGGGATATTTTCTATGCAAGTCACGAGATAATTCTATGGAAGACAAATGCAATGAACTGAATTAAAGAAGTAAGTAACTTCTTCTTCTTTTGGCATATTAATCAATAACATGTAATGTTTCTATCACACTTATTAAGTATTGAATACAATATTCCTATTACATATGTGCATTTAAATGAAGTAACCAATTAAGTATAGAAACATTATTAGAAGGTAGGAATTCTCCAAGAGGCTGAGAAAAACTGTTCCCTAAGTCAACAGTGAAATATATATAACTTCTATATTGATAAGAAAATGGTTCTAGAAGAACTTTTCTTTAGTATAACCAAAATATTTTTCTCATGTGTCCTTTGGAAAAAAGAAGAGATTATTCCATTTTGGAATGAATATTGTTTGTGGTGTTTAATACTCAACTAATAGTTCAGTTTGAATCATAGGAAATAACTGATGAATATAAAATGTAACACAGTTATAACCAATTGTATAAATATAATACTTTTTCAAGAAACACTAAGTAGTTATCATGGAAATAAAAAGTATGGTTTTAGACTCTTTGGAGTTAAATACCTTAGGTATTACTGACACACTTATATACCTAGTTTTGGACAAATAAATATTTAAAAATAAATGTACATCACAAAGATTTTGGAATTAGTTTAGCTAAAGATCATGAACTAATCCAAGGGTAAGCTAGTGTTAAATATACTTCATTAGATTCCTTTAAGAGTTTTAAGTCATATAGAAGTGAAGTATGTTATATGAATGGTCATAATATATGAGTTTATTTAGTCTAGCATTCCAAATAATATATTTTCCAAAAATTAATCGATCGTAATAATGTAGCATAGATTAATTCCTAAACACACATTTCTTTTTACTCATTAGAAGCTACAATGTTAGTAATGAGGATCAAGGATGATTCTTAAATAAAAAAAGATCAATAAAATGTAGTGTAGAGTAATTACTAAATGAAAATTTTCTTATGCACATCATATTCATGATGTAAGTAAAAGGATAATAAATTTATAGATTTATATGGGTGACACCTCTAGATTTTGTGATTTTTTTCAAATTAATTTCATCTTCTTGATATTCTTCAACACTGAATATAACTTTTATTATACAAAAAAACTAAGTTTAGTTTGCGTCATATGAAACATCAAGTTAATATTAAAATACATGCAACACTTACATTATCTTACGGTACACACAACACTATGTTTGTCTTGTGTTACACAAAATACTAAGTCCCTTTGATAACTTGTGTTACATGCAAGACAATGTTTTACCAAACTACAATATAATATTAATATTATTATTAAAATAACTATCACCTAGCCATTAGAATGGAAGATATAAACGAGATTGAATAATTTATTAAACTAATATTTACACATTTATATAAAATTAATCCTTTGATTATCAATTAGTTATAAATGAAAGTAATAACTATTTGAGAATAATGAAATTTCATTTCTAAGAAATTTATTCTTCTATGTAAAAACAACATTTTATCTTAATAAATTAAAAAAACCACATTTGATGAATTTTTTAATAAAATTTATATATTATATAGTAAATCAAAATTTTTTACACTCATACAATAGGTCTTATAGGCATAAGATAAGAAAAAATCAAATTTTATGAATAAAAAGATGTATTTTTTTAAAAAGTAATTTTACCACCTTTTAATCATGTACCTATTTTAAATATAATTTTTGACATTTTTATAATTTTTATTTTATAAAATAAACTTAATTTTTGAAAGTAAAATATCAAAATATACTTTCACTAAATTTTTATATTTTTCCGAAAGTTTCATTTTTTGATGAATAGTAAAAAACAATAAATTTTAATCTACAAATGATTTTTCATATAATTTATTTACATAGCTAAATTATATTTCAATTTTTTTAAAAGTATAATTAGATAAATTATACATTAGTTAATAAAATTTAGTTCATTGGAACCAATCTCACATTGAAATTGGAAATGAAAATATTTCAAACGTTGGTATCTTTGCGCTTTCAAAACCCATCAGCTCACTCCATCTGTGGGATTAATTTTAAATTAATTTCTACCAATTATGTGATTAGAATTTGGAAAAATGAATTCAATATTTGAAATCATAATAATTTATAATTTATTATTTATTATTTATAATAAGGTCATATTAATTTTTGACCAAAGTGATTAGTGAAATTAATTAAAATTAATTACAATGATTAAGGTAAAAACGAGTTTAGTTAATGGTTAAAATTTAATCTTAAACACACAAATAACATAGGAAATTTTAAAAAATACATTTTATGGAAATATTTAGTACATATAGTCCATTTTATATACAATTTATGATTATTTTAGGCACATGATGTAAGGGAGACGACTCAATAGTGTTTACCTTTATATATTTATAAGAATGTCACTCCTCCTCCACTATAAAAAGGGGACCCACCCTCTTCACTTATTCAAACTAATAAAGCCATTTGGATTGTCTAAAACCTATCCAAATATCCTCCCAACATCCTTATATTCATCATAGAGGCATTAATTTGGGAGTAAGTTCAATCAAGGAATCCCTTTGGTGCAAACCAACATGAGTTAGCCAAAGAAGAGGTGACATACTTCCACAAGCAATTTTTTTATTTCTTTATCCACCCACTCAATTGTTATTATTAAATTATTATATAATAACCTCAGTATCCTCAATATATTTAGATTTTTTTATGTTAATGTCTTGACTTAAAATCACACACACTTCCATCAAATGAGATACACAATCATTATTTGTGTGTATAAAGGACTATTAGATCGCGAACTTATATAATTCGTTCTTCCATTTCCACCTTTCAAGGTTGGTAATAATGATGGAATTTTTATTTTTATATGATATATATTATATATATGATTTATTTATTCTTTTTTAATTATTATATAATGCATACCTTCATTCTTTCCATATTTGGAAATACGACAACTTTTTGGATGCGTGGACTACCACCTCCTCAAAGCGACGTGATTCATTCACACTTTACATGGAATGTATTAAGGAAGGTTTTAGTGAATGTAAATGATATATATGAAATAATAATTCTACTTGAAATATTATTTATATATATATAAATATCATTTACTTTTATTCCTTAAAAAATATGATAAGAAAATGAAAATAGTGTTCATGCCTACGTATGCCCTATAGTATCCATGAACAATGTATTTCATTTTTTATTTATATATTTTATAGATTTTGATAAATAAATATATACTGTATATATATGATATTTATACCATGGTTTAAATTCACGAAATAATGAAATCCTGATCTAAGTAAGAGGACCAAGAATAACAAGTCAAATCATGTAAGAAAAACAAAGTGGTTATTACCCGAAACATAACCAAAACATGGAATTGTTAATAAATGGGTAATATATGGTCATAATAAAATATTATATGGTATAATATGTATAAATATTGTTCTGTGTTAGATTCATAATAAACATATATTCATTATATAGTAGGTTTGAATGTGTACAAAGAAATTTAGGACTTAAGGGTTTTCTTGTCTTACTTTTATTTAGGTGATATTTATAACTTATTCACCACTCATTTATTTTGTGTTGTATATATACTTACCCTGAATATATTATATTATTATAATACTTAAATTTAAGGGTATTTATATATCCATTTTATTATATCTATTTTATGGGTTTTATAGTTCAAAAGTTACCAAATCAGTAAAGTAAGTTTATTTAATTTTCCTTCTTTGAGACACATGCCATGTTATGCATATATATTCATCTATAGGGTGTATAAAATTCCATTTGACATGTTATATCATGAATCAACATTGTTTCATAAAATTTTAAGTTTCATGTAATGTTATTGTTTCATGGGGATTATGATTCAAATTTACCCAAGTGGTAATAGTTTATTTCTACAATCTCATTGTTTATTGGGATTGTGCCACCATTAATGAAATATTATGATCTATCTCTCAATAACTATCATGAAGTTTCTTCTAATCAGGTTATTCATGATATATTCATGTATTTTTACCATTTCCCCACTCTTTTTTAATTAAGATAATGAAGAATGCATTTTTAATAAAATTTGACTTTATATATCTCTTAGGTTAGAAATATGTGTTCTTTAAAAACCATGTTTCCTAAAAATATTTTAGAATATGTTATAATATTATCCTATGACCTTTAAAAAACATTTTTACCCATGTTTTTATTTAAAAAAGGGTTCTTATAAAGTAATCTTCCTATCTTTTTCTGATACAAGCACCTTTATAAACATTATATGGTGAAAAAGGAATGTTCAACTTGTATAGATTTATCCGCCATCATGACCATAATTTCATTGAAGCTTCCATTGAAAGATTAAAAGGCTAATATTTTTAAGAAAAGTTTTTATCTTAATATTCAAGAAATTCATTTTTTAAAGTGTTTTTCAAATAAAAAGTTTTCAAAAATATTTTATATTCAAGAAGTGTTTTAAATGATTTTCAAAGATTACTTTAAATGTTTTAAAATCTATTTTCTACGAAAAAACTTTTCAATTTTTTTAGGATTAAAAAGTTTTTTAGTTTTTTTCAAGATTCCTTTATATATTTTTTAGGAAAAAAGTTTTTCAAAACGTTTTGAAGCTTCCTTTATAAATTTTCAAGGGAAAAGGTTTTAAATTTTTTTTTCAAGCTTATTTTATAAGATTTAAAGGAAAAAAATTCAAAAACATTTCAATATTATTTTATAAATTTTCAAGGAAAAATGTTTTGAAAATGTTTTCAAGATTCCTTTATAATTTTTAAATGTTATTTTAAAATAAAATGGTTTTAAAAATGTTTTATGTTTTAAAAGTATTTTTTAAATAAGTGGTGTCATTTTCCTCAAGAGATGATTTTAAAAGATTTCTAAAAAATTATTTTCCATCTTAGATGAAATCCAATGGTGTTACTCATGAATTAATGGGGATATGATCCAAGGTTTCTATTTATATTCTTTCTTAGAATGGTTTATGTTTTGATGCCATAATGTTTATGAAACACATTTCTATTTCATGAGTTATATGTTTATAAAACTCGTTTCTCTTTAATGGGTTATTTGTTTATGAAAACCATTTATATTTCACAAGTAATATGTTTATGAAAACCATTTCTTATCCATGGGTTATATCGTTATGAAACTTTCTCTTTTTCATGGGTTATGATTTGATGAAATGATTATGAAACCTATCTTTTTTTCAAAGGATATGATTCGATGACATGTTTATGATACCCATTTAATTTCATGGTTTATGATATGAATGTTTATAATCTAAAATATTTATGATTTAATTATTAGATGGATGAGACCTATATCTCCCTCCAATTCATTAGGTAAAGATTTATATCTCATGAGATAGACATGACCAGAATGGGGAGTGAACTTGGTTCAGTAGAGTATTTTTTCCACTAAATAATCTTGGGAGTAAACCCTAACTACTAATATGGTCATGGGTGTGAACCATGACAACCAATATGATTTGTAGAGTGAACCCATTCCACTAAAATGTCTTTTTAATTATGACTTGAGTACAATAAAAATCATTTTTATATGCTTATGTGTATTCCATAGATTCTTTGTCTTATTCTTATGTTATGGTCTCATGGATAATGCTCTTAATTCCTTTGTTATTCATGTATTATGAACTACCAGTATTTATGACATGACTCATGTATATGATATTTGATATGCATGGTATGATCTTAAAATTTCATTATCATGTTCTCATACCCTTATACTCATGTTATGATTATGTATCATCTTTATTTACCATTATTGAGCATATAAGCTCACCCTTTATTATGTTTGATTTCCCTAGGATATGAAGAAATTTTTTAAGTAGAAGTATTAAAGGGGAATATATTTGTGGGAAACATTGAATATATATCACCAAGTTAGAATATTTTGTTCCATGTTTCCAAATACAGTAAAATATTATGGTCTTTAGGCATGTATTTTTGTAATGTGATAAATATTCATCTAAATTACTGTAATATCCATGTATATTAATCCAAGGTCGCTATGGTTGGTATCAAAGGAAAGGTTATTTCACCCTTTGGAAACTAGGATTATAAAAATTTATTGATATCCCTAGGGTTATTTTTAAGGATATGTCTATGGATATATCTAATGATAATCCTAAATAGTCATAGATTAAAGAAGGTGTCATAATTTAGACATCCTATAAGTGATTTTTCATGATTATGTGGTTTCCACTATGATAAGTATTTATCACACTATTATTTCTAGTTTTATTCAATGGAGGTAACCAAAATGAAATGGATTAACATTGAATGTGATGGAAAATTTACTAATGATATGTCAAATGGAATGATCACTAGAGTGAAGGATGTTGTGATCATGCCTAATCCGTTTACATAGAGCATGATTAACAACATATACCTTAATCAACTCCCATACTTACTAAAGAAGATAAGTAAATAGTTCACTGAGAATTTAGGTAATAAATACCATAGAGGAATGAAGATTCAATTTTCTACATATTAATAATTTCATAATAAACACCCATGCAAATCTCCTTGAAGAACATGTAGAGGTTTCGACTGTAGAAAAGATAGACACTAAAAATGTAACTACAAAGGGAAAATGAAATGTTCAGTTAATGGAATGGAATGAAATATTGGCCTCCCTAAAACATCATTTAAATTTAAATGTTTTAAATGTAGAATGAATGTTCATTATCAAAATAGATGTACCAAGTGGAAATCTCATGGAGATAATTAACAAGGTGTTATAAGTAATGGTTATATTACTGATGATGAAGAGAATACAAGTGAAATATAAAAGGGAAGAGGTATTAAGTAATAGTATGAGGTATCATGTTAATGTCCTAAGGTTAAAGTGTAATAATCAAAGTTTTTATGTATTTGGATTCAATAATTATAAATGGTGAATTATATAAGGCTTGTTCAGTTTATGTTTTTCACTAAGAATTTACAAGATTATGTTGACTAGTTTTGATGTAATATAAAAATGATTTAGTAGTAAGGTGATATTCATGTAAAACACATGATTAAGGTAAACATAACCCTTAATATGTTCATGATGTTGAGATAATCATGTTTTGATAAATATATATTGGATATGAAAAAGTAAATTGAATGGAACTGATTACCATGGAACTAACAAAGGTTTTTTTGAAAAAATGGTCTATGTTATCATGGATGAAGTTTCCAATTTTTTGTATTTAAGGGATTTATCCATAATAAATAATTAATGTTTTCAATAAGGATATATGAAAATTCAGGCTATTATCTTGTTTCCAGATAATACATGATAAACGTATTCACATGTTTTGAATGTGACAACCAAGAACTACCTTATGATATATAAGGGATCAATGTTAAGTTGATTTAGTGAAATTATTTCTAAAATTTCAAATTTTCATCATTTGGAAGGGTTATAAGGTTGAACATTTATGGAATAGTTTAGGTTAAACAACAAATGAGGTTTTAAAGATTAAAGTATTATCTCACCATATAATTATTTATGCATATTGGATAACCCATGATAACCTTTTTTGTAATAAATAATGACATATAGAATAACCTATCATTATATTTATGAAACTCGTGACCTACTAATGCTTTAGGAATGAAAAATTCACCTTCACTTCTTAGAATAAGAGATAAAGTGTAAATTTATCACGGTGAAACCCAGGGGTGAGATTTTGATTAAGAAATAGAATGAAATCAAGTAAGTAATTTTTTTATAAAAATTATTGAAAAATATAATAAGGGTTTTGAAATAAAAATTTTCTTGTTATCATCATTTTTGATGATATAAATTAACTTTTTCAAGCCTCTTTGGGTTATGGATTTGTGATTGTTAACTTTCACCTAGCCCTGTTCTCTATCAATCTCAATGATGACTTGATAGTTATATTTCTCTTTTATGTCCATGTTTTAACTTAACACCTATGTTCTACTATGTGGAAGCCTAGTTATGAGTTACTTTGGGTAATCATTATGTTTTTTTACTTTCCTTTTTTAAATAAAGTTTTAGTATTTATTTTTACGATGTGAGTTTATATGAAAGGAACTTTATAGTATTAAACCATTGATAACCTAGATGGATTTCAAGGGAGAAATTCATTATAAGTGGGGTATAATGTAACACCTCAATATTTTGTGGTTTTTTTCAAATTAATTTAATCTTATATATATTCTTTAACACTGAATATATATTTTTTAATACGAAAACACTAAGTTTGGATTGTGTTATATGAAACACCAAGTTAATCTTGCACTACATACGACACTTATATTATCTTGTGGTAAATGAAAAACTATGTATGGGTTGTGTGACACACAATACCGAGTCCCTTCAATAGCTTGTGTTACATGCAAGAAAATCTTTTACCGAACTATAATATACAATTAATATTATTATTAAGATAATTATCACTTAGTAGTTAGAATGGAAGATATGAATAATATTGATTAAATTATGAAACTATAGTTTAAAATTTATATCATATGAATCCATTGGTTATCAATTAGTTAGAAATTAAAGTAAGAACTATTTGAGAATAATGAAATTCCTTTTTTAAGAAAACTATTTTTATATGTAGAAACACTATTTTATTCCAATAAATTAAACAAACCACTTTTGATGAATGTATTTAATAAAATTAATATATTATATATTAAAAAAAATTTCAACACCCATCCAATATGTTTGATAGGAAAAAGATAAGAATAAATCCAATTTTATGAATAAAATGATTTATTTTTCGAAAAAGTAATTTTACCGCCCTTTAACATCACACCTATTTTAATTATAATTTTTACAACTTTTATAATTTTTATTTTACAAAATAAACTTAATTTTTTAAAGTGGAATATCCTATTTTAATTTTGGTAATTTTTTGAGCAGTTTTATTTTTTGGTGAATAATGAGAAACACTATATTTTAATTCTAAACTTCTTTTTTGTATAATTTATTAATATAGTTAAATTATATTTTATTTTGGTTTTAAAATATAATTATATCAATTATAAATAAATTAATCCAATTTTTTTCATTATAACTAATTTTACATTGAAATTGGATATAAAAACATTCTGAACTTTTGAACCTTTTTGGTTTAAAAACACTTCGTCTCGTCCTATCTGCAGGATTAATATTAAATTAATTTTTACCACTTTTGTGATTATAATTTGAAAAAATGGATTCTATATTTAGAATAAGAATAATTTATAATTTAAAATATCTTAAAATTAATTTTTGTCCAAAGATATTTGTGAAAGTAATTAAAATTAATTACAACAATTACGATAAAAATGAGTTTACTTAATGGTTAAATTTTAATCTTAAAGGTCCACATGACATAAAAACTTGTCCAAAATACATTTAATGGAATTATTTTGACCATATGATCCATTTTATAATAAATTTAATATTATTTGAGGTACATTATGTAAGGGAGACCTCTCAATAGTGTTTACCTTTTTTTATTTATAAGAATGCCACTTCTCCTCTACTATAAAAAGGTTACTCACCCCCTCCTTTCTTCAAAACTCTAAATCCATTTGGATTAGAAAAACCATGACAAAATTTCCTGAAAAATTTGATAAATTAATCCTAGTGTCCTAAATTTTGGAATAAAACCAATCAAATAATCCCTTTGGTACAAACCAAAAGGAGTTACCCAAAGAAGAGGTAACATCCTTCCACAAGAACTTTTGTTTTATTTATTTATCCACACATAAATTATTATTATTTAATGATTATATAATAAAATAAGTATCATAAATATAATTATATATTATTATTTTTATGTTTATACCAAAACTCACAAACAATTACATTAAATGGGATACAGAATCATCATTTATGTGCATGACGGACTACCGCCTTGTGAACTGATGTTGTTTTTTATTCTATTTACACATTTTACAGTTAATAATAACAATGAAATTTCTATTTTTATATGTTATATATTATATATATGATGTATTTATGTTTATATAATTATTATATGACACAAAAATTCATGCTTCTCATTTTTTGGAAATACGATTACTTCGTTTGTGGATGTATGAACTACCACCTCCTCAAAGCGATGCGATTCATTCACACATTACATGGAATGTATTAAGGAAGGTTTTAGTGAAAATATATAATATATGTGAAATAATAATACTACTTAAAATTTAATTTACATATATATATATATATCATTTAATTTATTTCTTTAAAAATATGACAATAAAATGGAAACATTATTCATGTGCATGTACGATATACCATCCCCATGAATGATGTATTTAATTTCTTATCTATAAATTTTTTATATTATTATAAATAAATATATAATGAATATATATGATATTTATACCATGGTTTAAATTCTGTAAATAATTAAATCATGATCTAAGTAATAGGACCAAGAATAGAAAGTCAAATCTTATATGAAAAACAAAGTGGTTATTACCCGAAACATAACCTAAACATGGATTTGTTAATAAATGGGTAATATAAGGCCATAATAAATAATATATGATATGATATATAATTAAATTGTTTTTTGGTATATGTTTAATAAACTTATATTTATTATATAGGAGGTTTTAACATGTACAAAGAAAGTCAATTCTTAAGGTAAAGGTTTTCCCGTCTCACTTTTATTTATGTGAGATTTATGTCTTATTCACCACTCATTTATTTTGTGTGGTATATATAATACACTTTAATATATAATATAATTATAATACTTAATTTTATTTGTATTTACTTATTCATTTGATGATCACTCTTTCACAGGGTTTATGGATCAAGAGTTACCAAATATGTAAAGTAATTTTGTCTCAACTTTCATTCTTTGAGACACATGCCAAGTTACACACTTATATTATTCTAAGAGGTGTATACACTACCCTTTTAAATGTTATATCTTGAATCTAATTAATTTAAACATATTTTAATCTTTATTTAACAATATTATTTCATGGTTGTTATTATTCAAAGTTACCAAAGTGGTAATTGTTTATTTCTACAATCTCATCGTTTATCAAGATTTTACTTCTACAAATGAAATATTATGATCCATATCTCAATAAATCTCAGGAAGTTTTTATACTATGGTCATTCGTTATTTATTCATGTATTTGTACAATTTTCCAATATTTTATAATTAATATAATTAAGAATGTTTTTTAAGAAAACCCAACTTTATCTCTCTCTTTGGTAAAAAATATGCATTCTTTCAAAACCGTGTTTCCTAAAAATGTTTTAAATTATTTTCTAATATTCTCCTATGGTATTTAAAATACATTTTTACCCATGTTTTACCTTTTAAACAAAATGTTTTTTAAAAAGGAATCTTCTTTTTTTTTTCTAATTGAGGCACTTTTTTAAACTTTTTACAGTGCAAAAGGAATGTTTGGAATATATAGATTTACCTTCCATCATGACCATTATTTATTTGAATCTTCCATTTAAATCTTAAAAGATTGTTTTTAAGAAAAATGTTTTTTTAATATTCTAAAGATTCAATGTTTTTAAATTGGGTTTCAAATAATTTTTTTTTCAAATTTTTATGTTCAATAAGTGTTTTGAATGATTTTCAACAATTCCCATAAATGTTTTTAAAGTAATTTAAAAAAATTATTTTTAAAATTGTTTTATGTTTAAAAAGCGTTTTAATTTTTTTAAATCTTCATTTATAATTTTCAAGGAAAAAAGTTTTCAAAAAGTTTTCAAGATTCTTTTATATGTTTTCAAGGAAAAAGGTTTTCAAAATATTTTCAATATACTTTTATAAGTCTTCAAGGAAAAAGGTTGTCGAAATTTTTTCAATATTATTTTATAAGTTTTAAAGGAAAAATATTTTCAAAATATTTTCATGCTTCCTTTATAAATTTTTAAAGAAAAACATTTTCTAAAAGTTTTCGAGCTTCTTTTATAATTTTTCAAATAAAAAGGTTTTTAAAATGTTATCGAAATTCCTTTATAATTTTCAAGGTTATTTTCAAAGAAAATGGTTTTAAAAATGTTTTATTTTTTAAAAAGTATTTTTTAAAAAACCATGGATATTTTACTAAATAAATGATTTTAAAATATTTCTAAAATATTATGTTCTATATAAGATGACATATGTTGGTGTTACTCAAGCCTTACTGGGGATATAAACCAATGGATTCATTGATATTATTTCTCTGAATAGTTTATGTTTTGATGGTATGATGATCATGAAACCCATTTTTATTTTTCACGGGATATATTTTTTAAAACCCCTTTATTTTTCATGGATTATATGTTTATGAAACCCATTTCTCTTTCAGTGGTTATATTTTTATGAAACCTATTTCTTATTCATGGGTTATGTTCTTATAAAACTCATTTATTTTAATCATTTATTCTTTGATGAAATGATTATGAAACATATCTTTTTTCCATAGGTTATGAAATGATAACATGTTTATGATACCCATTTCATCTCATGGCTTATTATATGAATGTTTATGATCTAGTGGAGCACATATGTATGATTTCATTATGATATGGGTGGGACCTATATCTCCGTCTAATAAATTGGATAAATATTTATATCTCATGAGATAGACATGGTTGGAATGGGGAGTGAACTTAATTCAGTAAAGGAATTTTTCTACTAAGATTATCTTGGGAGTAAAACTTGACTACTTAGATGTTCATGGGTGTGAACCATGACTACCAAGATGGTTTTGGGAGTTAACCCATTCCACTTAGATGGCCTTGTAATTATTCCTTGACTACTATGGAAATATGTTTTATATGATTATGTGTTTGCCAATTTTTTTGTCTTATTCCTATGTTATGCTCTCATAGATTATGATTTTGATTACCTTATGATTAATTTCTTATTAATTACCAATCTTTATTCCATGACACATGTATATGATATTTGATATGGAAGGTTTGTTATTAAAATATTATTCTCATGTTCTCACACCCTTATGCTCATTTTGTACTTACATATCTACTTTATTCACCCTTACTGAGCATCTGAGGTCACCCTTTCTTATGTTTCCTTTACGTAGTTTATGAAGAAAGGTTTTAAGTATAATTACTAAAGGGGAAGATATTTATAGGAAATATTGAATATATTTTACCTAGTTAGAATATTTTGTTCCAATGTTCCAAATACACTAAAATATTATGGTCCTTGGGCATGTACTTTTTTAATGTGTAGAATATTCATCTAGATTGATGTAATATCTATGCATGTTAAGCCTGGTTCTATATAATATGCATTGAAAAAATTCCATTATTTTTGAGACATGATTCACAAAGAGTGGTGTTATGAAATTATTGTATGACAATTCTAATGAAAAGTGGATATCATATGAGCTATGGAATAATATAAATCCATTTTTCTTAATAACATGTGCTTATATGAAAAGAATTTGTTATAATTTTAAAAAAACTTTCATCAAGTGAAACAAAATGTATGACCAAAGTAGTTATCCTATTGTTTTCTAAGGATATCATAGAAATACCTTGGATAGAAAATTTATAGTCATGTGATAGAATATATTTTTATAAAAGGGTGTGCATCCGTATGTGAGATAGTGGGGGAAATATTGACTTGGGTTAAGTCAATGATGTAAATGCACAAGTAATTGGCATAAGAAAAAGTTCCATGACATCTTATAGAATATGAATGTTCCAAAGACACATACTATGTAAGAAGGATAAAACCATTGTCATGGTATAATATTCACCAAAATTGGTGATACATTATTCATTAAGGATAATGAATCCAAAAAGTAATAGGTATATGGAAATTAGCTAAAATTGACAAGATTAATTAAAATTAAATAATGGATTCCATGTATCAATGTACATGGGCATATTATCTTGAATAATATGGTGCATATTCATGTGATTTTATCGATGGGTGGTACAAGTTTGGTAGAAATAAGGCTTAATTGGTTATACCAAGTCATTATGAATAAATCCGTTAGAATTTCAATTTTCATAGCTACTTTATATGATGATTAAATTGGGAATTAGATGTAAGGACCAAATTTTATGGAAGGTATCTACACGAGACAACCATAAAGGGTTGATGACACCATGGGATTCCAATAGGGGGTGTAAGTTACTAAAATATAGTTTCAGATTGATGTAAGAAATATGATCATAGAATATTCATTTGGAAAGAATTTTTTCCCTGTGTCTATAGTTGAACAATGGGAGTTATATGGGTTTCCAAGTATAATATATTTGGTAAAATATAGAAAATAGTTATTGTATTAGAGTTAGTTAATACAGGAATGAAAGTAATTCTCCATATATGGACTAAAAGTAGAAAAATAAGTTATAGAGAATATGATTTAATGAGGTACATCTAAAGGTTTCTTAGACATAGTCAATAGTACATATATTGACAACATATTGATAAAATACAAGTTGGAACAATTTGAGAGGTAATTTTTATGAACATCACATGGAATGAATCTCTCAATGGAGAGATTAATGTGGTAAGTTGAATTTTATATGCTTCTATGATGGATCAATAACATATTTCATGACATGTACAAGAAATGATATTTCTGAAATATATTCTATGGTAGAAAAATATAATTATAATATTGGAGAACTGCATAGAAAATAGTCAAAACTATTTTATTTTACTTAAGAAAGTACAAGGTATATGTTTTTGGCATGTGGATTGAAAGGGTTATTAGTTATAAAGGGGAAAAAACTAGTATTTTTGTACAAATACTGAGTACATTGTTGATTTTGATGCAGTAAAAGAATAAATGTATAATACGTGCTGATTTTTTGTAGTTATTGGAATCACACCTAGTACATAAAGTTCTATCATAATATAAATTATGATAATTATACTACATGTACCATCCAAGATTCCAAGTTTAGGCAGTGGACAAAATGATATCTACTCAGGGTTTACATATCTTGAGGAGTTTAACTCAAGGAGGTGAAGTAATAGATAACAGAATTTCCATGCAGTGAAAAAATGGAACACCCACAAATAAATCCATAACACAACAGAAACATGATCTTATCATTTGAGAGATAACATGGTTTGTTTGAAAGTTTGCTCTTGTGTAAGTGGGAGTGTTGTAATAGTGGGTTTGATAGACCCAACTAAAATAGTAATTTTGATCAACTTACCATGTATATAGTGAGTAATTCATGACATACACTTTTTATTACAGTGTTGATATTTTTACATCCACTATTTATATGTTACTTTTTATATATTATTTGTTGTACCAAATGTTATAGCTTTTCCCTGGGTATAATGACAACCTCATGATGCAATGACATTAATATTAAAAAAATTTAATATGAACTAAATACATCATTCAAAATGGGAAAAAAATATTTCTGACTATCAGGTGTTGGGGCTCCTAAGCGTCAATACTTCTTCTCATAAAGTTCACACTTGGTGATCTCAAGTAGATGAGATTATTAGGACTGACCCACCAATTGGAATACCACTTGTTTCCTTGTCATGGTTGTTTCTATATGTGAAAAAGTGTAATGATCTTTGGAAATGAGATTATTATTAATGCGTATCATTTGATCACATAATTTTATGTAAGGAAAGAACCATTCCATTAATGTCATGGTGAGGCGGCCTATGTTGGGAACATCATTACTCGTATGGAATTTCTTGAATAATAAAGATATAATTTTTTGCTTTCAATAATAAGAGATATATTATCCCTAGTTGATCAGGATGTTAGTACTTTTACTAAATCCATATCCATGGTAGAATAAGGAAATTATATCAAGTAAGGTTAATTAATAATAAAGCAAGAAAGGATGATGACACAAAGTGTGCATCCTACATTATGAGATATCTCCAGGAAAAGTGATTATATTACATGGTATGTGATCATAGGAAGGCTGTCATTGATATGATTACTCCTTGTCTCTTTAGAGACCTTGATGGGTTTTTAGACTCCATGTTTAGTCTATGAATAGTATTCACTACTATCGAGATAAGGGCTTAAAGGGTCACACACAACAGTATATTCAAAATTTTCCCCTATTATGAAGAATAGAAGTTTAGGAAATGGTGGGCCACACTATGGGGTCTTGGATATGTATATGGATACAAAATCACCAATGAATAAATATATTCATATTATTTGAGTTTAGAATAATTAGTTTTGAATTTATTTATTAATTATATTTACAAGTATTAACATAAATACATGGAAAATATTATTCAAATGAGTATTATTTTAATATTCAAGGGTTTGTTTAATATTACTAGAATTATGAGTTGAGTTAATGACCCAATTTTATCATGTAGTATATTTTTTATATATTACAAGAAAGTGATAAAATATAAATGATATTTATGACTTAGTAAAGTAGTCATAAGATATTGTTTATAGTGAGTAATAAATATTCATGGGTCAATGATCCTTTCTGGGTAATTTTTAACACTCATTATAAATAGGAGGAAGAGGCTCTCATGGAAATTACTATTCATCACTTAAGTTCTAGAGCCTCTCTCTCCTATATCCCACCTCTTAGAGAAAGATTCTCTCACTCCAAGTGCTCAATGATAGAGCTTCTTTATAGGTCGATGCAACAGCACTATGATGATCATCAGAACATCAAAGGAATCATCATATCTTCACACTAGAACTTGGAATTCGATGATCAAAAATCTTGTATATATTTAAAGTATTTGTAGATTATCTAGAGGAATTATATTTTAGATTCATCAAGAAGCAATCGACAACGAAGATCAAATGACGAACACACAACTTTAGATCAAATACGGTATTTATGGTTTATTTTTGTGCTTAAAACTTATCACACATGATCCTAAAGATTATATTTGAGTAGTTATTCAAAGAATATGACATAGTTACATTTATCGTTAGTGAAAATGTTTTAATATCTGGCCCATTGGATTCTATTTTGCACCACACTGCCATCAAATTATATAATCCTTATCCTATAAACCTCATATATTCGATTATCCTTAGGTCATTTATACTTTTTTCATGATTTCCTTACATTTTACACTATTTAGTTCTTAAATTTTTTGAAAATTCATTTTTAAGAAAATATACACTTATTTCTTCTTTTTTGGGTCATAAATCTATCAACTCTATATACAGGTCCTTAACAAGGATTTAGTTATGTTTTTATCTATATATAAAAATTTTAAAAATTTATTTTTACTACCCTTGACATTTTCCAAATTGAGGAAAAGGAATATTTTAAATTATTTTCTATTTGACTCACTTTTCATATTTATAAACAATGTGAAAGAAATTTTTTCATTGCATGTATATGACATGAATGGATTTTCCCACCTTTATACTTTTTCTTCATCATTAATCTTCATTTATATGTTTTCAAGGTATTTAAAAGAAAAATATATTTCTATTATTCAATAAAATTTAATTTTTAAAAGTCTCCAAAATAAATGGATTTGTAATCATGTTTTTAATTAATATTTTTAATGATTTTATAATGGAAAATTTTATTCTATGTCAACATCCTTGAAATATTGTTATGTTTCCCTAATTATGTGATCATATTATACCATTAACTTCCTTTCTCTAGATATATTATGAGGATGATGTTGAAAATATGATTATATAAAACCCATTTATTTCCAATGGGTCAACTAATATATGATGAACTTTTTATGAAAATAAATTATTTTCCATGGATAATGCTTTAATGAATTGATGAATATTTTTATGATATTATAGTACACATATGTATGCTCTTTATTATATGATGGGTGGTCTGAGAAATATATATCCATCAAATTCATTTGTTAAATATTAATATCTCATGAGATAATATAAACTAGAATGGGGAGTGAAAATAATTCATTAAGGGACTCTATCCACTATGATAGTCTTGTTATTGATACTTTACTAATGAAATGATGGAATGGGGAGTGAACACAATCCACTATGGGACTTTGTGTACTATGACAACCTTGTTAGTGTGCCTTTACTATGGAAATGATTTTAATTTATTATATATATTCCTTATAAATTTATCTTATTTTTAGGATATGTTCTCATAGATCATGATTTATTATTGATAATTTAATACTCTTATGAATTATGAATTTTATTATGACAAATAATTACACCATGAATCGTGATTAATGATCTTAAAATGATTAGGTATGAATTTCATATTTTATTATCATGTTAGAATACCTTTATTCTTATCTTATACTAATTTATGGTTATTTATTGACATCCCCCAGTTTACCATTATTGAGTATTTGAGATCACTATTTCTTATGTTTTCATTTCCCCAAGTTATGAATACTAGTTTTATGTAGGTTAAATATAAGTGGGGTACTATGTGAAAATAGTTTTGTGAGTGATATTGAAGATATTTCATGAAATAGGTTAACTATGTGTGTAGGATAAAAATACACTAAACCTTTATGGTTCTAGGGAATGTATTATTATGATATTTATTAAATATTCATCTAAAATGTTGTAATATTAATGTTCATTATTGGGTCACCTTAGTTGGTATCAAAATATGGTTCAGTAATTTTTAGAGATTAAGATTAGAAAATGTTGGATAAAACCTTAAGTATAAGTATATATATAGGATTATATAGATATGTTTTGGTAACATATATATTTTTTAGTTTCCTAGAAATGAAATACCAATCTAGATAAAAAAAGTGGATATAGGGTCTATAATAGAAGACCATAGATGTATTAACCCTATAAAGGATAGTTGGGTATTAACTTGGTATTCACCTGGTGCATGATGGAGAGGCATAACTTTACACTAGGATTGAAACTACCAAGGGATATGTTTTGGTCAATTCACATTCTCTTTATATACCATTATGAATAAGGGAGGATGGAATCTATGAAAAAACCTATGATAAATTGAAACTAATATATGATGAATCTAAAGTTTCATTGGTTAATAATAAGGTTTAATAATTTTGGATATATTTGGAAAGAATTTTATTATTATACAATTTTTCAATTTAATTTATGATTCATGATAAACACACTATGATTTTTCATTTTATTCAATAGATAGAACAAGGAGGAATCATGTGAACAAAAAACGTGATGGATAATCAAATGACCATCCTCATTAGAAACTAAATGAAATGGGAGTGGTAATGTGAAATCTTATGGATATTCTCACCCAAATATCACAAGATATAAATGGTATAGTGAATCGTGATGAACATCTAAATGACTGAAGGAAGTAATAACTCAACATTGAGTCTTTCGTATGGAAGCATCCGCAATACTTTATTGGGTTTTCAAATAAACTTATTTATGAGAAATAGATCATTGTAATAAAAAACATTCCCCATTATTTAGTGCTTAGACCAAGATAAGTATATTTTAGATTTCTATCATTTGAATAGTAAAGCAGATCAATGGTGGAATCCTATCTAGAATATGAGTCAAGAAGAGTAAATTAACATTATGATATGAGAAGAGTTTAAAAAGGTATTTTATAAAATGTATTTCCTAGAACTCCTCACAATTAAATGCAGAGAGAATTTATTAAATTAAAGTGAAATGATGATGAATATATTGGTACCTATAATAAAAATTTCACATGAAATTCAAGGTACCCTTCTTGTTTTATTATCGACCTTGAAAGAAAATTTTATCAATTTCAGTGGATTAAGTCCAAGTATCTAAAAGTAACTATCTATAAGAGACTTTAATATCTACCAATAGATATTATTATGTGATATTAAGCTCGAAAATGAAATTGGAGACTCACTATTTTTAAGGTTTTGGGGATAAGAAGATGAAGATGTATTTTTGAGGAAATTATAATAATAAGACCCATAGAGGAATGAAAATTACTCTTCCTTAATTTTAAAATTGTGGAAAGAAACATGGGGTAAATTTCTTTAAATAGTTAAGTAAATGTTTTAAGTGTATCAAATAAATTCATTAAGAAAAAAATATGAAGTGATGGGATTAATTTAGGCAAGGAAATTTATAGAGTGAAAGATGAACCGATTGTGCCACCCATACTGTAATGATAAATTGGAAGGAGTATGGATATTATCCCAATAAGTGCATGGATATGATGTTTAATTACAACAATCCGGGACTGTAACCTCTAAATCTAAGAGAAAAATTTAATTCACATGTGATCCCAATTATTGAAGTTGTTTATGAGAAGATAATGGTAAAAGTTACACTTACCATTGGATTTAGAACTACAAATGTCCTATTTGATATCTGAATCTACCAAATTTTTATATAAATAATTTTTTAAGAGTATCACAACCCATACTCAATGGTTATATATTGAGTTATTAGTAAAAACTATTTATAGTATGATGATTTATTCTCATATTTATTTCTCCTATACAATATAAGTTTTTGGGAATGTGATTCATATAAATATTGTTATTCTCCCTCTAGATTAATTTTATGTTATTTTTGGGATGGTTTGGATTTTTTTATATAGATCCCATATCAATTTTTGCATAAGGGAAGCCACATTTTATTTTCAAAAATAAACCTATGACCCTCTATCAGTGAGAGGATAAATATGAACATAAAATGGAAATAATTTCCATTATATGGGTCTTATTAACTATTCATGAGGGATATTTTTCTAAAATTGTTGGGGAGAAACCCAATATTGAATATATTCCTATTTTTCATGAATATTATAATGTGTTTTCTAAATACACACTCAATTTTACCTTGAATAATGAAGTTGAGTTTTTAGTAGAAATCATACCTGGTGTTACAAATTTTTTAAAGACTATAGAGAATGGACCTGAATGAGTTGTAGGAAATAAATAAGAAACTCTAAGAGAATATAGGTAAGTAATTCAAAAAAACTACTGAATCACCATGAGGTGCACTTATTATTTTTTTAAAAAAGAAATATGGGTCTATGTGTCTTTTTATCGATTATCATAAGCTTAACAAGATCATGAATAAAAACACATATCATCTACCAAATATCAATGATATGTTTTTCCAATGATGAGGTGATTATTAATTTTATAAAATTTATATATAATATGAATATCATTATATGGGGGTAAAAAATGAGGATATACCAAATATATACTTCCATATAAAGTATATACATTATGAATTTTATAGTGATTCAATTTGGACATACCAATACCTTATATATATTCATGGATATAATGAATAAAGTCTTTAGATATTACCTTGATCAGTTTGCGATAATATGTATATATGATATTATTATATATTCAAATAGTAAGGAATAGTTTGAAGATCAGTTGTGGATTATGCTAAAGAACTCAAAGAAGGAGAAGTTGTATTCAAAATTTATTAAGTGTGAATTAAAACCGCAAAAAGTTTCATTTGTCGGCCATATAATCTAAAGAGAGGATATATAGGTGGTTCCTTCAAAGATATAATTTTTCAAGAAATAGTCCAGACCAAACCTAGTGATTGAGATCTATAGTTTTATTTAGGTGGTTAGATACTAAAAAACCTTTTTAAGAGATTTATCATTACTATATGAATCAATAACTAAGTTTAAATGGAATAACTATATGTTCCTTTGAATATATTAATGTGAGGAAAGATTCAAGGATCTAAAAGGGAGGTTGGTCATTACACCTATTCACACACTACCTTTTATTAGAGAAGGGTTTATGGTCTATAATGATGCATTGAAGAAGGCACTGAGATTCATCCTTATGTTGAATGTCATTGTAATATCTTATGTTTAACTCAAATAAATAATTCATTATAAAAATATTCTAACTCATGATTTAGAGTGAGAAGTGGTGATTTTCTCATTGAAAATATAGAGGCATTATATTTATAGTGAAAGTTTTGATATAGATACAGATTATAAAATATTGAAGTATGTTTTTATACAAAAAGAGTTGAATATGAACCCAAGTATATTGTTAGAGTTGATTAAATATTTTGTCTTCTCAATACATTACAACCTTAAAAAGGTGAACAATATGGTTGACACTATGACTTTTAAGGACCATGCATGTTTATCTATGATGTGGATTAAAATAGATCCAATACTTATGGATATATAGAATATGGATATTGAAATCACAAGGAAAGGGGACATACCATATCTTTCTTAGATGAATGTTCAACCATCCATCAATATGAGGATTAAAGAGGAACATAAGTATGATTTGTAACTATAGAAGAAGGTGATTAATGTTATTTAAGTCAACCATAGTTATGATAGAATGATATGGTTAAAGAACTGTGTATGCGACCCTTAAATACAAAACCTAAAGAAAGATTTTTTGGATAAATCTCACAGTTCATCGTTATTTATACATCCTGGAAGTATAAAGATGCATAGATATATGAAAGAGTATTATTGGTGGGATGATATGAAAATTTATATTAAAGTGTATGTATCTTGATGTCTGGTATATCATAAAGTTAAATGTGAGAGATCAAATTCTATAGAGATGTTACAACCATTAGCCATACCAGAATAGAAATGGTAAAACATCACAATGTATTTCATCACTGTACTCTCAAAAATATTTGAAGGCCATAATTATATTTGGGTCATAGTTGATCACCTTATAAATTCACCACATTTCACTAGTATTAGAGAATATTTATATCATGATTAACTTTCCAGGATATAAACCATAGAAGTGGTAAGTATTTATGGAGTACCACAATATATTGTATTTGTTAGGGTTCCAAGGATTACCTTGAAGTTCTGTATAAGTATTTAACATGCATTGAATAAAATATTTCATATTAACACTTCATATCACCCTAAAATAGATAACCATTATTATAGGATCATTAGAAGACCAAAATATTTCTTCAGATCTTATAATATGTATTTCTATGTTTTTTGGGATTACTACATTCCCCTGGAATATTTTTCATTCAATAATGTCTTTCACCTGAGAATTTACATGGATCATTATGAATCCCTCTATAGAAGGAATTTCAGAACTCAAATGCGATGGGATGAATTTGAAAAAGGAAATATATTATTCTTGAGCTAGCTAAAGAGATTAAAGAGAAGGCCAGATCCATTCCATAACAAATCAAGGAAACTCAGAGTAAAAAAAAGAGTTATACTGATAATAATTTGTGATATATTGACTTAAAAGTTAGTGATAAGGTATTCTAATGAATATATATATGGAAGAAGGTTGTGAAATTTGTAAATAAGGGAAAGTTGATCCCTATATAAATAAATACCTTTGAAATTCTTGATCATATCGAGAAAGTTTCTTATCATTGAGAACTTACTCTAAATCTATCTCAAGTTAATGATGTGTTTCATGTATATAGTTTTAGTAAGTACATAAATTATACTTAACATGTACTAAAATCATAGGTTGGACCTTAAGATCATGATATTTATTATGAGGAATAGCTATCAGAGATTCTTGATCGAAGAGAGAAAGTCATACTGAACAAGACTTCTCACTTGATCAAGGTTTTGGGGTGAAAACATAAATTTTATTAAGATATATGGGAACCCAAGGGTATTATGATATTGAATAATTTTCATTTTTATATATTGGAATAATGGAAATAAATGAAAAATCATTTGAAGGTATAGAGGGACATTTTTCAGAAAACAATTTTTGTGTAAACAATGTATTTATATTTTAATAGATTAAAATAATATCTAATGATAAATAATTTTTTAGAAATTTTTATATTATATATTCAATTAAATAAATTAGTATTCATGTAATGATTATTATTAGTAAAATAATTAGAGTAAGTGAATTTTATAATTCAAAAAATACATTTTCACTTAAATTTTTATGCATTTTGTGTGAAAATATTAGAATTAGTTTCTTCCACTTATGAGATTATAATCATATAAAATGGGTTCCATATTTTGAATATCAATAATTTAAATTAGGTAATATTCTCAACTTATTTTTTTCCAAAATTAAAATTTACCATGGTAAAAATCATGTTACCATAGTAAGCATTAAAAGGGTTAATGAGTGGTGAATCTAAAGTGATAAGGGTTAAAATAGACTAAAAAATTATCTAAATAATATTTATTGAAAGTATTTTAACCCTATATTATCCCAAATTTTTATCCCCATTTTTTTGAGAGTTAATGTATTATATTTTAATATTCTTAATAATTATAAGAGTGAAACTCCTATCACTTATAAAAGGGAACATCTAATTCTCCCATATCCACACCAATTGAGTCATTTATCTAGACCAATTTCTAAAAAAATACCCTATCATTATCCTTATACATTAACTTTAGGTTATGGTATTCAAATAAAACCCATACAAGAATTCTTAAGGTTCTTTTAAAAGGAGGATACCTGAAGAAGACTTAAATGCTCCAACATACCTTTTTCACATTTCTTTATCCTTAAAATTCTTACCAATATTCCATAACCATATTAAAAAAAATTAAATATTAATATTTAATAACCCTAAATTTTTTTTATTTATTTTATTTTTGTTTTATATCTCCTTTCTATCTAATGAAATACGAAAACACGACATATTTGTTTGTACGGGCTACCATCACTATGAAGTGATATATTTTATTTCATTATCACTATATATCTTAGATGGTTATATATTTTTTAATGGATATGTATGATTTTTTAAACTTAATTATTATTATATAAAGTTAAATTATTATTTACCTTTTCTTCTATCTGTTGAAATGGGGAAACAACACATGTGTGTACGTACAAACTACCATCTCTATGAAGTGATGTAATTCATTATTCATCACCACCATATATACATGGTTATAAAAGTGTATATAATTAATAAATATAATATTTATAAAATTAATGATATTATATATATGATTAAATAAGGACCAAGGTTCAAGGACTGAAATAATCAAACCCAAACATGCATGAAAAAGGAAAAATTTTCACCTGAATAATGATTCTAATGAAGAATTATTAATAAAAGGGTAATTAAAAATTATAAGGGAATGATATATATTAATATATGTATGAATATGGTTTTTTAATATATATATAATAAATATCTATTTATTATATAGGAATCTTTAATGCATATGAAGAAATATGACACTTGAGGTATTGCTTTTATGTTACAATCTCATTTCTTTTTTAGGATTGATTATATGAAATTTCCATTAAGGATAATTACATGATCCTTATATTTTAAAACCCATATATTTTATTCTACTTATTAAATTTCTAGTCATTTAATTTTATCCTTAAATTTTAATCTCTTTGGTATATAAAATGATTGAGATTTTATTTTAGAAAAGTCATCTTTATTTATTCTTTTTGGGTCGAGGATATTTCACCTCCATATCCATATTCTTAAAAATGTTTTATGGAAGTTTTTATCAATAGTTAAATGTTTGGAAATTTTTTTACTAAATTTTACATTACTTATGAATTATTAAAATAAATATTTTTAAATGTTTTCTATATGACTCAAGTTTTATTTTTTTCCAAAAGTGTGAAAGGAATGTTTTCCTTTAATGTATACAGCATGAATAGATTTCACCTACATCATCAATTATTTTCATCATTAAAATTTATTTACAATTTTCTAATTAATTTAAAGAAAAATATTTACATTCATCTAAAAATTTTAATTATTAAATTTCACCAAAAAAATGGGGTTTTCTCATGTTTGCAAAGAATATTTTAATGTTTTTTAGGAGATAATTTTCATCAGTATCAAAATCCTTTAAATAATTTTATGCTTCATTAGGGGATATGATTTTATGATACCATCCACATATTTTTGTCTTTATTTATTATGATGAATATATTTTAAGAAAAATTCAATGAGATGTTTTTCTTTCCCAAGGATTAATTATGTTATGATTAAATCTTTATGAAACCTATTAATTTTCCATAGCTTCTGTTAGGATTAATTCATGGTTGTTTTTTATGATATCGTAGAACACCTATGTATGGTTTATATTATGTGATGGGTGGGCCTAAAATTATACATTACTCTAAATAATTGGGTAAATTTTGATATCTCATGAGATAATATAAACTGTAATGGTGAGTAAACCTAGACTAGTCAGGGAGTTTGTCCACTATGATGGTTTTTTCAGAGAGAGTTGACTAATGAAATGAAAGAATAGGGTTTGAATGAAATCCACTACAGATCACTGTCCACTATTATATTATTGGAAGTGATATTTGATTATGGATATGGGTTTTTATTCTTACATGTATGCCAAAAAAATATATCATATTCTTTTGATATATTCTCATCTATCATGATTAATTAATAATTATTCCATACACTTATGACTTATTTATTTTATTATGAAAAAGGACTATTCCATGAATCCCGATTCATGGTATTTGAATAATTGGGTATGAATTTTGTAAGTTATAATCAGGTTCTCATACCCTTATTCTTATCTTATTATCACTAATGATCATTGATAGATATCCCACATGCTTACTCTTAATGAGAATTCGAGATAACCCTTTATTATGTTTACATTTCCATAGGTTAGTATGAAATGATTTAAGTAGGGTATATTTAAGAAGGGAACTATATAGGAATAACATTGTTGAAGATACTGAAACTCTATTAGTAAATAATATGATTATGTTTGTTGTCTCTAAATACATAAAACCTTTATAATACATGGTCTTATATTATTGTTAGATCTATTGAATATCTATATAAGATGATGTAATATTTATGTATGTAATTCTTGGGTTGCCTTAGATAAATATGTAAGAAGATGAAATGTGTTCTCCCAGATAATAAAGTTGATTAATATAAATTATTTTATGAGTCTTGTATGTGTGAAGGTAATTGACATAAGAAAGAACCTCATAACACACTATAGTAAAATGATGTAGTTAAATGGATGGATTGAAAAATAATGGAAAGAGATAAATTATTACATTAAAAATAGATGATTCCTAAACGTTTTTGGGGTGAATATTTAATCATGGTTTCAAAGATTATCAATTTATCAATAATTATTGTTTCACAGGTTGATAATACTGAAATATTTTAGTATAAAAATAAACCAAGTAAGATTAATTGCATATTTTTTGGTGTATGTAATTTGATATTGTGTTAAAGGATAAAAAATATAAATTATTTTATATTATATAACACTGTATCTTTATTGGTAATATAATTTTTTTAGGTTTTATGATCCTATATTGAAAAAATGTTTCAAAAAATATGATGGAAATTTTATTAAAAGAAATGCTATTCCAGACATTGATAATGAATAGAAATCAACATCTTCAAATTTCAAAGGTTTATTTCATCTAGAGAAATATTATGATTCATTTTTACCTCATATTATTGATTATGATGTTCATTTTAATTTGATTAATGATGTTTAGTGTGAACAAAGTTAGAGGGGATGTTTTTATTCTATTAATTTTTTTATAATCTATATCTAAGGGTTATTAATAAACCAATAGTTCAACTTAAAAGATCAACATGAAATCATTGAATGAAACCCATACTTTTTAGTTTTTGAGGTTTCATAAAGGTATTATGGATTTTGAAAATAAATGGATATATCAAATTAAAAATAATGAATATATTTTTGTTTTGGGATAAAAATTAGGGTTAGTTATTATACATTTACATCAGATTAAAGTTATTTATTATGATTAAATTCTTTCACATGTTGTTAAAATGTATTCTATGTTAGTTATTTTTTTATGCTAGTTTTAATTTGAAAATTGAGTAGATATATATACAGACAATATTTATCCTTGGTGATTAATAGGATGATATTTTTATTGATCTACTTGATGTTTTTCTTGAAAAATGTAATTAAGGTTATCTCTAAAATTTTATAAATAGATTATATGGGTTTAAACAAGCTCTAAGGTATTAGTATATGAATTTTGATTCGTTATTAATTTTCATTAGGGATTCAATAAAAAAACTTCAAATCATTATGGGGTTTTAGTAATTTTTATTATGATTTTATTATATTTATACTTTATCTTGATAGTATACATATTTTTGACCACAACAGTTTTAGAAATAAAGTTTGACAAATGTGATTTATCAGTATTTTGTGACAAATGTATTGGTTGTTATCACACCATGAAACTAATTTTACTTTAATTTTATTTATTTTTTATTAGCGATTGATATTTTGGTTGAAATTTTGGTTGTGTTACTAGTGATAATTTATGAGTTTTGAGGTTTCAGGTAGTTTATGGACCTATGCATGGTAAGTGTACACAATTTGGATAAAATCTGGGTGTTTGGTGGAGTAATAGGGTGTTTTCACTTTATTTTTATATTTGATGGTTTTTATGGAACAATCTATGCATGATTTGGCCCAAATCATGAGGGAAAAAGAGTAACCATATGGCCTATTGGTGGTGTCAAAGTAAAGGTGTATGGATTGCACAAAGTTAGAAGAAACCATGTGATAATTGTGTGAGAGGCTTTGTAATTTTGATAAAGATGATTTTTATGGTTTAAAAAAAGGTTCTCAAAACTTGTGGCTATCGTGCATGAGTGCCTTCTCTCTTCTAGCAGGGTGTTCACCATTGGGGCATTGTTTGAAAAACAATATGGCCAAATCGTGCGACTTACCCAGATCCCTAAAATTGAGTTTCCAAGTTTACCCTTTTTATTTTTTAACTCCATTTTGAACCCCTCTCCATATTTCTTAATTTTGTAACATGACATGGATCCCAAACTCCCTTTATTTGGATCTCCTTGAGTCCATAATGCCCCTTATTCAAATCTAGGCATGTTTCTTTGGATTTTTGGTCATTTCCCTCCACTTCTCTTCTTAATCTCTTGGTTTATTTATTTTTATTGGTTTTATTATATCTTGGATGAACCCTAAGGTGAGTGTTGGATTATGTGGGTCGATCTCTTTGATTCTAGGGTGCATGGTTTACTTCTCGGGCTTAGTTCTCCCTACTACCAAAGTTTCATCGCATTCAAACATAGTTTAGGTATGTGTTTCCATCCATTTCCTTCCCAAAACAAGCCCTTTAATTCTTGAGACTTATTTAATAATGTCTAAATTTGTTATTCATGACTGTGATTTGATCATATAAATTCTTATAGTATTTATATGTTTTAAAATTGATGAAAATTGGGTTTTTAATTGTTATATTGAGTTATGCCTATATATATATTGATGAAAGGTGTTTGATAAAATGCCAATTGGTATTTTAAGATGAATTTGAGTACCTTGAGACTATGTTTTACCTTTTTTTAGTTTTTTAGTTGGGTGGAATGTGAAGTCGAGCCTTTTGTGTTTGTTTTGGTGCCTTTCTGTTTTAGTGCTTAGGTGTGATATCCTTGTGTCTAGTTGCGAATCTTTTTATGATCCTTTAAATTGGAACCTTGGGTATTTTTTATAGTTTCCATATATATTTCATTGTCTGTGGGTATATCCATATGTTCATGGGGTGTATATATAGGTTGGTTCACATGTATACAAATGAAATTCCTTAAAAATGTCTAACTTGAACCCAATTTTCAAAACACTCTTATTTCATCTACTTCATTTCTCTGTTCTATTTCCAAAATGTTTTTCTAAAAACTTCCAACACTCTCTAAATTGATATTGGGTTTCTAAATGACAACAAATATGGGTTTAAAGGTTTTTTCTAAATCATGTCCTTTTTGAAACCTTGATACATAGTTTGGTAACTAATTGAAATAAAAGGACCATTTGGAATCTTTTGAGAATAAATAGTGTTTTCACCTTGGTTTTGAAATTGTTTTTGGAATTTGAAATGTTAAGGAATGGTTGGTACCTTGTTTTGTTTTAGAAATTGGTTTTAAGTTCATATAATGTGTAGGCTTGATTGAAACCTTGAAAGGATCTATGTTAGACAAGGAACCCCTATGGTTGTCCTAATATCGAGAGGGATTTCACATAATTGGTGTCATGAATGGGAATGACATGAATAGTGTAAACTGTATGTTATGCAAAGCATGTAATGACCTCCTCATTATTCTTTATACTATTATTAGGGGATTCGTGGATTCCATCTAGTGGGTTGAGCGATGATTTCTTTCTTTTCCTAATTAGATAGATTAGAAACCCCTAGAAGGTGGATAATCTAGGTGGTCATTGCCACTGGTGAGGCTAGTTTATAATATCCAGGTTGGTTATGACTATAGAGGTGCACCATATGCCAATAGGTGGGTTCAAATTGAGTATATCTAGGAATTTCTTTTATGAATTTTTAAGAAATTACTGTTATTACATAACTTTATACTCTTGTTTTATTTTAAATAGATTTGGCTATTTGTTTATTTAGTATTGTATGTTTGTACCTGTTCTATTTTCCTTTATTTATGGCTCTATTGGTTGTGCCCTGGTGTTTATACTTAGTTTAACTTTTCATTACTCTCAGGCTTAATCAAAGTGGTGTTTCTATTTGTTTCTCAAACATAATTTTAACAAGAAAAGGTGTACTTGATTTTGTAAATGATATAAACACTATTTTTATATATTTATTTTAATCATTTATAGATTGTTTTAGGAGAAGACATGTATGGATTCTATGGTGCTTACCTAATATGAAATTTTATTCTTATACCCTATATGTTCCACTCAGTTTTAGTAGACCCAAGATATCTTACAAGTTTAGTTTTGGTTTAGGTTTTCTAGTGGAGTGGTATAGTCTTATAGATGGTGGTGAGAAATATGTACCATTGAGATCATGTAAATTTTAGTTTGGGTTCAATTTTGGTTTTATTCTAGTTTTTATTTAATTACTCTGTAGTTATATCTAGATTAGATTATATTTTTATTTTCATTAAGTGATTTATGGATTATCCTTTTTATGTTGTGTACTCTATCTTTCTTATTTATGCATGTTGTTTATCAGTGGATAAATCATTCCCAATTGTGTTATCTTTGATGTCTAACATTATTTTTCATCCTAGGTGGACCAGGAATACCTCTTAGTCCTTGTCGCTGGCAGGATCAGATGACTAGTTTGGGGTTGACCATAGTTGGTTCATGAGAAAATTGTATCAGAGAAGCCCTTGTTATTTGACAATGTATGGTATGTTGGAGATTAGGATTTTTGGGACTTGGGAGGTAGGTATGGGAAGATAATCCTGAAATATTTCTCATCCATATCCTTGATTTACCAGGGGTAGTCTCAAACTTGAGTATTTGTTTTGAATTATGGGTTTATTTTGTTAGATATTGTTGGGTTTGTGATTTGGGGAATGGTAATGGAAGTCAATAGGTTCTACACGGTGAACTTGTATAGAGTAGAAACCCATGTAGAGCTAGAGTGCATGGTTAAAGATACTTCTAGTGGGTGGTGCTTTCTCAGGACATAGTCTTCTAAACTATGTGGTTGGGTTATTCATGTCCACTAGTTCCATATACATGAGTTTCAGAGTGAGTTATGTTTGCTTTTATTTTATTTTGTATGAGTGGATTTTTAATGAAAAATAGTATTTTGAAAAAGGGTTCTCAAAAGGAAAATTATTTTAGGACATTGTTTTATTTTGGAAGTGGGATTTGGTGTTTGAGTTGAATTTGAAAAATGATTTTTGGTATTTTGAGAAAGTGTCCTTAGAGTAGAATGGTTTTGATATTGGAATAAAGATGGCGATATTTTAAAGAGGATTTCGGTTTTTTTTTGAGTTTTTGATTTATATTATTTGTGTTTGGATAGAAATGTTCTTTTTGATTTAATTTTCGTTTGATGTTGATTCAGTTATAAGTTTTTGTGTTATATAGATTATTCCTCCCAAAAAGATCCTAAAGGTTTCTAGAGAGCCTCTTCTAGTTTTTGGACCTACCTAGACTCCCAGTGGAGTGGTGGGATTGAGTTCTTCATAGTTTTTTTCACATTTCCCATGGTGATCGAGGCCTGTTCGAGGATGTATAGTGGATTAATGATGTCAAAAGTGTTTTCAAATTTTTGGGAACTCCTGAATCTATGAGGGTGTGAGCTATTATGGGTTAATTTGAGGGTCTATTTTGTATCAGTGAAAGGTGTTATTTCCTTTATCATTTCAAGATGGTATTTCTTAGGAAGTCTTTAATACCACTTTTATCTGATGGTTTATACGTGAGGAGGTGATGTTGAATAAAGTGGAAGAGCTCTTTGATGTTCAAAAAGTTATGGTGAAGGCTTATGTTGAACACTTTAAATATCTAGTTTCTTTTTCAATAGAGTTATCATAAAAGGATCAAATTAAATTTCGGATTTTTATATGGGGTCTTAATTCAGAGATTAAGGAGCGAGTTCTATCATATGGGGAAATTTTTTGGGAAGATGTAGGATGAGGTGATCTAGTCAATTTGGTTCCTAGAGTGCAATTTTTGGTATTTGGCACTCATGAAGGTTCCCTATCTTGTGGGAAGTGTGTACTAGAGGAACTTGTTCCCGATAAGTCTACTTTGTTGGTTCCTACTCTTTTCTTATCAGAACACTCACTCATGTTATTCTATTGTGGTCATTTCAGGCATTCAAAGGAATCTAACCATAACCCTATAAAGTTGTGTCAATGATGTGGCCACCTTGGTCATCTAGATACGTTTTTCAAGTCACATTTTTAAAATAGTAATTATCAGTTGGAGGCTTTTAGCTTTTGAATTTCGAGAACGAGATGCTTCAAGGAACTAGGGCCGTAGTCAATGGATCTGGAGTGAAGATTTTCATGTAGTTTGGAATTTCTTGGTTTGGTGGGGTTTTTAGCCTAGATTTTGTCCCAAATTGTTGATAGGGGTTTATTCAATTTTTTCTTATTGTATTTTCCCTTATTTTATGAATTATTCTTATTTTAAGATCTTGGTATCCCCATATTCTAAGAAATTTCTGTAGTGGTACCTTATGGAGGCGAATATTTTAATGGTTATCCTTATTATTGAAGGGTTTTTGGTTTTGATTTGTGCATTCCTAGAGATGCTGGTGTCTTGTGGAAATGATGAACCATGATTTGGTTTGATATTTGATTTTCATTGGGTTTCCATCATGTTGAGAGTTCTGGTTGTGGTGTCATTGTGCTAGTCGATTTCAATAGTGGGGTGTCCCCTCTATTTTCTCCATGATTTTGGTTGTTTTTTACTATATTTGTTCAGGTGTGACTTGTGGATTAAAAAAAGTTCATGTTGAGGTTTGTGGTTTAATTTTCCTTTGTTAGTTTTGGTTTCTAGTTTCATTCTCCATTTGTCTTGGTAACTTTATGGAGGTAAAATGTTTTTGTGGCAGGGATAATTATCACACCCAACCCCAATTTTCATTATTTTTTTTATTTCATTGTGTTTGATCATTAATTTTGATGTTTTAGTTGAGTTCCCGATGATATTTTTTTAGTTTTGGAGGTTTTGGGTTGTTTTTAGCACTGTGCATGGTTAGTGTATATGTTTTGGGGAGAAACTGTGTAGATGGTGGAGGCAGATGGTGTTTTTACTTAATTTTTCTCTTTTATGGTTTTTTGGCATGGTTTATAAATGGTTTGTACCTAATAATTCTATAAAAAGGAGTAACCACATTGACTATTGGTGGTGTCTAAGGAAAGGTGAAAGTCTGACACACGGTTAGTAGAAACCTTGAGACAAGAATGTGGGAGCCTCTAAAATTTTTATAGAGCTAATTTGTAGGTTCGACACATATTTTCTCAAACCATGTCTCTATCCCATGTGGGTTACCCTTTATTCTAGTAGGGTACGCATGGTTAGCGCATGGTTTGCAAAACCATGCAGCCAAACAATGAAACTTAACCAGATTCTTAAAAATCAAGATTCCAAGTTAACCACTCTTATTTTTTAACCCCATTTCACCCCCTCTCCCTCTTTCTCTATTTTGGAACATGATAGGGCTCCCAAACCCCTCATCTATTGGCTCTACTTGGGTTCTTGATGCTCTTCCTTCAAATCTAGGCGAGTTTCTTTGAACTTTTAGTTATTTTCCTCCTCTTCTATCCTCCCTATCTTGGTTTATTATTTTTTATTGGTTTGTTTCTCTCTTGAAAAAACCTTAGGATGTGTTTGGGATAATTTGGGTTGATCTATTTGATGTTAGGGTGTAAGTTTCACTTCTCAGGCTTATTTCTCCCTTCTCACGAAGTTTCGTTTCATTCACATATCATTGAGGTAGGTGTTTCCATTAATTTCCTTCCCATAACATTCCATTTGATTCTTGAGACATATTTAATAACTTCTTAATATGTTACTCATAATTTGGATGTGTTTTTATAAATTTTTATGTGCCTCAATTTTATAAAATTGATGAAAATTGTTTTTTCAAAGGTTATCTTGAGTTATGTATATATACATATATACACTTGATGCTTGATAAAATTTCAATTGGTTTTTTAAGATGAATTTGAGTACTTTGAGATTATTTGTGACCTTGTTTGAGTTTTGGTAGTTGGGTGACATTTGAAATCAATATTTGTGTGTTTGTTTTTATGCCCATTTGGTTTGGTGATTAGGTGTGGATCCTTATTTTTAGTTGTGAATCTTATTGCGATGCCTTAAATTTCAACCTGGGGTATTTTTCATGGTTTTTCATATATATTCCTTTGGATGTAGGAATATCCATATGTGCAAAGTGTGAACATATGCTTAGGAACACATGTATACAAATGGAATTCAATGATAATTTCCACCTTGAAACCGAGTTTTAAAATACTTTTGTTCCATATCTCTATTTTATATGCTCTATTACAAAAAAGTTTTTTTAAAACTTCCAATGATATCTAGATGGATATTTTGTTTCTAAATGACTTAAAATATGATTTTCAAATGTGTATTCTAAATCGTGTTCCATTTGGAACCTTAATAAGTAGTTTGGTAACTAATTGACATTAAAGGCCAATTATTGAATCTTTCAATAATTAATAGTGTTTTCACCTTGGTTTTAAAATTTGTTTTCAATTTAAAAAGGATAAATCCCAGTTGGAAACTTGTGAGGTTTTATAAGTTATTTTTAAGTTAATTTGATGTATAGGCCTGATTGGCACCTTGAAAGTCTCTATATGTGATAGGGAACCCATATGGTAATCCATCCATTGATAGGAACTTCAAATAGTTGGTGTTAAGAATGGGAATGGTATAAAAATGGATTTTAAGGGTTATTCTAAGTGTGTGATTACCTCATCATTCTTCTTTATACTATTTTCATTTGATTCCTGGATATAATTTGGAGGGTTGAGTGATGATTGATTTCTAGTCCTGATTAGATGGATTAGAACCCAAGAGAAAGTGAATAAGCCAGGTGGGCATTTCCACTGGTGGGGCAAGTTTAGATCATCTAGGTTGGTTACTGACTATAGAGGTTCACTATACACTATCAGGTAGGTTAGAACTAATTATTTCTAGGGATTTATTCTAGGAATGTTTAAGAAATTCCCATGATTACATATCTGCATTTTCCTATTTTAATTTATACTAGTTTGATTATTATTTTTATTTAGTATTGTGTATTTTCACTTCTACTATTTTCCTTTATTTCTGGCTCTTTTGGTCATGCCCTAATATTTATACTTAGTTCAAATTTTCTTTTATCTCATGATTTATCTGGTGTTCTGATTTGGTTTTCAATTTGTATTTTAAAATAGAAAGGTGTATATGATTTTTTAAATGATAAAAACCTATTTTCATATATATATTTAAAACAAGTGTTTATTCACTATTTCAGGAAAGGAAATTTATGGGTTCTATGGTGCTTACATACTGAGCTATTTTATGCTCACACCCTACTTGTTTCACTTTGTGTCGGTAGACCCAATTTTTTTTTCACATTCATATTTTGTTTAGGTTTTCCTATGGGGTATGCTATTCTTAAGAATGGTGGTTAGTAAGAGGTCACATAGAGATAGTTTTAGTTCCTATTTGGGTTTAGTTTGGTTTTTGTTTTAGTTTCCCAATTATTTTGACTACATTTGTATCTGGATCTGATTATGTATTTATTTTCATTCATTGATTTATGAACTATATTTTTATGTTGTGTACTCTGTATTATTTATTTATGTGTTCTATTTATTAGGGGATAAAGTTTTACCAATTTTATTATCTTTTATGTTCAACACTAGTTTCCGTCATGGGAGGATTAGGAACACCTTTTGGGCCTTATTGTGGGTCGACATGAGTGACCGGTTCAGGGTTAACCTGGGTTGGTTCATGATAGTTCTAGTAAAATAAATCCATGGAATGATTTTCTAACATTTTAGTAAGTATAATAAATTATACTTATCTCAAAAACATATTTTGAGGGGGTTCTTTGCAGATTTTCTATAGACAGAGCTAAAGTAGTTAGTAATCCTCTTTTTATATATTTTATGCTCATTGATATCCAGTCACTTTCTGATGATGAGGTGACCAAGGAGATGCAACATAAACCTTATTTATTTTCATTAGGTCATTCTATTTATTATATAATATATGATAGACATGATATATCTCATACAATTGGTGTAGTTAGTTTCTTTCTATCAAATTCAGGTAGAGAAAATTGAAGGGATGTGAAGGGTATATTTTGATACCATCATGTTTCATTTAATTTTTGATTATGTTTTGGAAGTTTTAAATCAATGATATGTTGTTTTATAGATTCATATGTTATAAGATATATGTATTTGAGGAAGTAAACTTCATGTTATTTGATTACATTTTCAGTGGGAACAACAACATGACATTCTAGATTTTAGATATTTGTTGCTTTGTTTACCCCTAAGTTAGAGTTTATTACAACTACAAAATAATCAAATGAATTATTATAGATCATAATCCTATTAATAAGTTTAATTTTAATTATAGAAGTAATATTTTATTTTGTGATAGACGAAGTACTAATTTTTTAGGAAATAATCCTAATTTTTCAAGGAAGATCAAAATACATCGATGCAAGATATCATTAGATACGTGAATTCATTTATTTTAAACAGATGAATCTCATAAAGAATCAAATAGTTAAAAACGTGTAAGATATGTTGGGAAAATTTTTATAGAAAAGGATAAATTCAAAACTTGTTAACAAATTTTGGGGTTGGAAAATACCCCCAGTCAATGGGGTAAATTGTTATGAGTCCTCACTAATTATTTCCCACATAGAGATAAGTTTTTGTTATATTTTACAATTTCTCTTTTACTTTTAAGGGCATCAATTTTTTTTTAATTTCTCACTCTTTTTTTATTATCACTTTTTAAGTAGATATTTTTAGCATTTTTTTTGGTTTAGTAAACCCTTAAGACATGAATCATTTTCTAATATTAGTTCGGAACTATAAAGAAAAATATCATCGAGTGGTGTCTTTCAAAACTACTGTAAAATGTTTTGATTTATTTATTTAGAGATGGTTTTAGTAAATCAATTCTAATTCATGATGGTTTAATAAAAAACTACCTTTATGTTATGGAAATTTAAATATGAATTCTTATTTAATTTTAGAGACATTTATTTAAAATCTATCATAAAAGTTTTAATAATAATAATTAATAAATAATAATTAATTAAAAATTTAATTTCATGTTAATTATTTATTATTATTTAATATTTTTTTGTTATTAATTTTTTATTTTTTTTATTTATGAATGAAAATTTTAATCAAATTCTAATTAATAATTATTTATAAATAATATTTATTAATTATTTAAATTAAATCTTTAATTATAAATTAAAAATTAAAAATTAAAAATGAAAAATGAAAAATGAAAAATGAAAAATGAAAAATGAAAAATTATTAAAAATTATTACTAACTATAATTAATTAATTATTTAAGGTCATGGAGGTTAAAATAAATGAAACAACACACACACCTCTAGTACAACAAGGACATATCACACCTCCCTTAAGGAGTTAACTTTCTCTACAGTTAGCCTATTAAAAATTTTTAGCCGAAAGACCCACAATTTTATGGCTTGAAGGTCCCATGTCTATGTCATGTGATATGCAAGTGTGTACTTAGGAAAAAATTATGTTAAATTAAATTAATTGTCATATTAATGCAAGTAAATCCATTTAAAAGAGTGTTTGGTATTTGGAATGTTAAGAAAGAATGAGTTTTAGTAGTGTCAATATGTATGGATTTTTAAGAAGACATTGTTCTATGTATAATTTTTTTATAAAGTAGAAAATATATAATAAATGGAAAATAAAAAATTCCATTTTAATAATTGAAAATTATATAATTCTAAAAATTAATTATTATAAAAAAAATATAATCATGTTTTACTTAAAAAATAAATATTTAAATGATAATAAATTTCTATTTATTTTTTGAAGGTCTAATGATGAAAAAATGTTAATAAATACAATTTTTATTATAGTGTGTCTTATCTTCATTTCTATTTTGTGGAAATATTTTGATAATATAGAAATATAAATAATAAAAAATCTATAAATAATTAGGAATGTATTTATAAATTTATAGGATTTGATTAATGAAATTTATTATTTCAATATTAGTGGTTTTTATCACTCTTTAAGTTAGAAAGAGGCTTTCGGCCAATATGGTCATATTTATTATATTTTTTATTCTATTCAGATGTTATTCATTATTATCTAATCAATTTTCAATGTAATCCATGTACAATTTTTTATTAGAGAGTAATATTGTTGAGATATCGTTCATATTTGGGAGTCTCTTTCATATACTCTTTGATTTTTTAGATTATTTCCTACACTAGTTACCATGGGTTTTCCCCATTTTTAGAGTTTTTCCAAATTAAAAATTTATAGTATTAACACTAACTAGTACTTTTACTTTGCATTCACATAATAGTAGAGAAGATAAATTAGAGATAAACTTTAAGTAATCTGATAAAAAAATAACAGAAAACCAATAAATAATAGATAAATTTATAATAATCAATTTAGAAATATGATTGGGGTATAATCAAGAAAAAGATAAACATAACATGTGAGAATCTATTTTCTTCCAAGAAAATATCAAAACCCATGCAAATAAATCTAAATATGAGATTGTATGTCCCAGTGGGATCGTGAAAAAACACCTTGGGGGGGGGTTTAAATAAGGTGTGATAATTTTTTCCTAAAAACTATTTTTTTCTATTACGATTCTTTCTACCTGTTTGGTCTTCTAAAGATTTGTGTTCAGTTAAGACAAAATATAGTATTTTTTTTCAAAAAACCCAAAAAAATCACACGTGATCAAGTAAAAAATGAAATTAAAGCACATAGAATTTTTATATGTTTTGAAACCTCTTTATAATCCTAATACTTATCATGTTCAACTCCCATTGATACATGGATTATTTAAAAAAATATCATAATAAATTACAAGTGGAGTGTGGTATATTTTTATACTAACCCACTCTTTCCATATAACATAGGTGAGGGTATTTACACTATGACACATATGAAGTGTTCACAATAATACAAAATTGATCTCTGCTCGCACGAGTTATTTTTTAGTCACTCCTATTAGTTTTTGAAGCAACAAAATCCTCTTTCCTAAAGTTGATCACAGTCCTGTCTAGGAATGTTTCTGCACCCAAAATACTAACTTGTTTTCTAAATAAGAGAACTTCAAATGGGTAAATATTTTCAATATATTCTCAATAAACTTAACCTTTGAATCTATACATTGTTCCTAGATTATCTTCAAACTTAATGTTAGATTTTTATCCAATCTTCTCTGACCATATCTTTCTAGAAGAATAAGCCAAGATATTTTTATAATTTTTCTTCCCTGAAACCCAGCTAGTTATTCCTTATACATTGGTTCTATATATTTTTAAAAATATTTTTTTAGATTTTAATTCTCTTATCCCATCATAGTGGTTCTTCTTCTTCTATAGTTTCTTGGATTCTCTCAGCTTCTCACAGTTTCTCTTCTTCTTTGAGAGTTTTTTGGTTTCCCTCGGCTTCACCCCATTCCAATAAAAATCTTTACTCATATCCTTGTAATTAATTTAGGACATATCCAAATATTTCCAAAATATTAATATGTTCCTTAATAGTACATATAGATCCTAATATTTGCATTGTTCCTTATCATCTTTCTATAAATGGAATTTACTCAGAATATGCATGTTGGGAACAAATCTAACTACTAAAATAAAGATGATCTCCTTGATCTCAAAAATCATTAAGATCATCCACATTAACTTTACATGTGGGTTTATTCCCATATCCATTTACTTGTAATTAATTTTAAAAAATAGTTGGAATAAAATTTTATTTATTCTCCATCTTGCTTCGGGTCTTCTTCTTAAAACACCATCCACAAAACCACAATTAATTTATCCTTTACTATATATTTTCTATTTCTACGTGAAATCGATGCAACACATATTTTTTGGTGTTTAATTTTTTCTTATGACATGAAACATCATTTATAAATTCTCTTATCATATTGATATTATTTCATATAGTGTGAATATCATTTCCTTCATTTATAAGATGAATAAAAACTCACTTGTGATATTTGAATCACTGGAGAATATCTCACAATTTAACTATTCCATTGTCTGCATTATCCAGAAAAATAAATATATATAACATTGATACCCTCATATTTTCTTCATCTCATTCATCTAATATCATGTATGGTGTCATAACTTAAAAACAATATTCATGATGTTTGGAACATTTTCGAGTAGCACAAACACATCCCAAGTGAGTTCCCACTTCAGATAAACAATTTTGAAGTTTTCTAGAATTTCTGTGTTTTATATGACATTAAACTGCATATGATCTATGAAGTCACACATTCAATGTTTTGGGTGACTCAAATTTTTTTGACTTTAAAATCATTAAATATCCAAGGCATATTATTGATAATAGTCACACACTTATCATCAAAGTCATTCAATCTACTAATTTTTTTTCATTATCTATGGAGTCTTATGATGTACCCTTGAAAGTCATATGTGTTGAGTGAAGTATAATGATCCTCAAAGTTATACACTATCCATGTATTCTAATGATCTACTCTTCATGTAAATCATGTAAACATTTATCTAGAAGTCAAAAACACTTGTCTAGGTATTGAGGATCAACACAATAATTGTTTGTAGTTAATACACTCCCTCAAACCAATCTAGCCAGATCTTCATAAGCATCGGTAACTTCCTAATGTCATTACACATCAATGTATGGGAAGAAGCTTCAATAACCTATAAATTTTCATAATTAAATTGGATAAAATCTAAATAAAAAATAAAATTGAAAACTAATAAAACTTCAACCTAAGGGAACCTCAATATCCCACATTGTATTTTTTTTTTAATTCAAAATTTGAGAAATCCATCTTCTCCACATTAGTTTTCATCCACTATCAAGTATTCCACTAATACCAGGAGAGAACGGTGGAACAAAATTTTTCATAGCAGAGTGTCATCGACTAAACAAATCTATGTCTACTTGGGATAACCCAATGTATAAAATAAGAGTTTATAATTTAGACCAAAAGTGTATACATAAAATACTCACAATACAATACCTAGTCCACCTTTAAATTTATAGGGGGTAATTATATAATTTTTCAAGTAGATTCATGGTCATAAAAAAGCTAACTTTTATTACATAAATATTCAATATTAATCAATTAATATTCGCTACGTATCATAATGATCTATGATAGAATAATTTAGGTCTAGTACATTTAAAAAAATAGACAGATAAACAACTAGTCCATAAGTGATCTACATTATCTACCACTAATTTTTTCATAACTAGCACCCTTCTTAAACATATCATACATAATAACTTTCTTCATATCTTGGGGAAAGGAAACATTAGAAATGGTGAGATGAAATACTCAATAATGGTGAATAAGATAAATATCAATATATCATGAGTATAATGGTTTGATAATATCAGAATAAAATTTAAAAAACCATACCATGCATATCATAGATCATAATCTTGATTCTTTGCATAAATATTAATAGTTCATAATTCATTAATAATAAAGTAATAAAAGAAAACTGGACATGAGAGCATAACATTGGAATAATATATACAGTTTTAGAAAACACATAAGTATATAAAAACTTATGTCAAGGGTATCCACCAAGGCATTCATAAAATTTTAGGATTTGGATAATAACTTATGTACCTTTTTCGGTCTTTGGATAAAATCTTATGTACCATATTTTAGGGATTGGGATAACCTCCCATGTACCATATGATATCATAGAACATTAATCATTACCCAATGAATTGGAGGGATATATTGGTCCCACCCATCATAGAATGGAAATTATATATACATGATCCACCAGATCATAAAACATTCACCATATTAGAACCCATGAAAATAAATGGGTTTCATAAAACATTTTATCAAATCATTACATGTGAAAAATAAATGGGTTTCATAAACATCTTATCGTCAGAATCATAAATAATTAATAGAAATAATAAGAATGGTATCCCTTGGATCATATCCTTATTAAATCATAAGTAACATTCAAGGAGTTCATCTTTAACATAAAATGATTTTGAAATATCACTTAGAACATTTTTGAGAAAAATATCCTTTGCACTTTTATTTTTTTAAAACATAAAACATTTTAAAATCATTTTATTTGAAAGAAGCATTGAAAACATATAAAGGAAGTTTTAAAAATCATTTAAAAAAATTATAATTGGGATATACCCTAATCTTTCTGGTAAAACATTTTCAAAATCCTTTTCTTGAAAATAACATTGAAAAATTATAAAAGTGTCATTAAAAACTATTTAAAAAAGTTATTGAGGAAAGAAACCTTTACAATTTTTTTTTTAAAAACATAAAACATTTTCAAAATTATATTATTTGAAAGTAACCTTAAAAAAATATAAAGGAATATTTAAAACATTGAGTGGTCATGATGGTGGGAATGATGTATATATTAAAAAAAATATTCGATTCATATTTTTGGTAAAATCCAAATGGTCCTTATTTTGAAAATGACTTGAATATTTCATTTTAGATCACATTTTAAAAAGTAAAAAATGGTTAAGAATGAATTTAATAAATCTTTTAGATATTTTAATTTGTTTGAAAACATTTTTAGAAAACATGGATATAGAAGAAATGGGTTTTCGATGAAAAAGATAAATATAGCAATTTTTCCTTAAATCATTATTTTGGAATCATGAGTACATAAAGTGATGAAAATGAAGGGAAACATGTATTCTCAAGAAATTACCAAAGGATAAGAAAATACATGGGATTATTGAGAGATAGATCATATAATTTTATCATCAGAATCATAAACATAAATAATTTGGATAAGAGATGAGATTATGTCATAAAACACTTACCACTTTAGTAACTTTGAATCATGTGATCTATAAAGGAATAACATTAAATGAAACTTGAAATATCTCAAGAAAAAATAAATTGACGATATTACATATAAAAGGGTATATATATAAACCTCAAAAAAGAATATAGTTCTATAGAATAATTTACAACCCAAAAAATAAAAATTGATACAAAAATCCCTTATCTTAAGTCTCAACTTCTTTCATGTAAAATCAGACCTCCTCTGTTTTAGAGAAACTCTTTAGGTTTATAATCAAATCCTTATTATGAGGGTTTTATAATAAAACAAAGGCCTATAAGAAGTGGATAGGGAAGTTGGGAATATATTTGGGCAAGGATTGGATGAACTAAAGGTTTTTGGAAGTGTGAAGAGGGGAATAGAGGGGGTGAGATTTTATAAGTGTGTGGGGGGGGGGGAGGGCACACTAGGAATTTTTGAAAAGAATAAAGTGTACCCATGTTTTACACAATCCAAAAAGATAAAAATGGTCCATTCTCAATATTTAGAGTTTACAAGGTCTAAATATGGAAAAAAATGTGGTTTGGAGAAGTTTTTTGCTCGTTTTACCCCTTGTTGTTTTATTTTACCCCAATAAACCTGTTTTATCCTTAACCGTGATAATTAATTTTTATAGTTTTTACTATTAAATTTGAAAAAAAAATTAAGTTGAACTTATAATATAATATAAATTATGATGATTCCAAATATGGGTTCTATTTTTTCATATTACATTGAAAGAAGTAGAAAATTTTAATTTAAAAATTAATCCTACATGCATGATAGTAAATGATTTTCTAAAGAGAAAATCATCAAAAGTTTTAAAATGTTTTTATATTAAAATTCAATATAAAATTGAATCCAATTTAAACCATATGAATATATATATATAATTGAACTAATTTTACATTTAAAACAGTATTAAAATAAAATTTAACTTTTAGATACATTGAATGAAAAGACAAATTTTTAAAAAATATAGTATTTTTCAGTATTCACTGAAAATTTTATCTTTTTAGAAAATTATTAATAATTGACTCCAAGATAATTTTGAAATTATTATTTTTAAAATTAATTTAATTTTTTTCAAATAAATCATCTAAAAGTAGAAAGAATTAATTTTAAAATACACGCCAAAAAGGTGACAAACCTACTTTGATTAAAAATACACCTTATAAGCATAAAATTGGATTTACTATTATCTCATGCAAGAAAACAAATTAGAGGAATTTTAAATATTTTATTAAATATATGATATATAAATTTAATTAAAATAATTCACTAAAAGTGATTTATTTAATTTATTTAGATAAATTTTTTTTTGCACATAAAAATAGTTTCTTTCAGAAAAAGATTTCCTTTATTTGTAAATAGTTATTATTTTCATTTCAAATTAATTGACCACTAAATAATTCATTATATATTCATGTGTAAAACATATATATTTCTAATTTAGTTAATACTATTCATGCCATCTATTACAATGGTTAGGTGATGACAATCTTGTTAAATAATAATATTTTAATAGTATGTCACATTTTGATAAAAATCGATGTTGCGTGTAAAAAATCTATCAAATAATTTAAATTTATTATAAAAATATTTTATAAAATCTCAAGGTGTTACATTCAACCCCCTTAGAATAAATTTTACCTCAAAATTTATTACTCTGATAAATATATATGTGAATACATTTACCTCATTAAATCCTCAAGTACCCAAATAGATTTATCAAGATAGCGGTTTATTCAAAAAACCTTGGATAGATGATCAGTAATATTTCATTTAACTTTCTCTATATGATCCAAAATCTAAACCAATTTTTCCTAATAAGAAAGATAATTCTCTTTCACTATGATGTTTGTGTTTGTTACATGTGAAGGACATGGTATGTGCATAATTTGGAGAGATACATGGAACACATCATAGATTTGAGTGAGGTTTATTTGAAGTTCCAATCAATAGGCTACTATCCTGATATGATTTAGAATTTCAAAGGGATAAATATACTTATGTATTAGGTTTCCTTTATATCATAAGCACAATTTCATCCTTTGGTTGTGCTTTAATCTATTTCCACATCATATCTTACTCTACGAAATGAAGATGAATTTGTTAAGCCTAAATAAGTAATTGATCATAATATCCATAGTAGAATGATAATTAATTCATTTTATCTCTAGTTATCATAAAAAAATATTTATCACTAGTTATCCAATATGCATAAATCTTTATATGGTTAAGTAATTCATTAATCTCTAAAACCTCATCCAAATTTCAACATAAACCATTCTATAAATGGTTAACTTTATGACCATCCCAAAATTCAAAATTTATAAATAATGTCACTAAATTTACCAAAATAAACTTAACATTAATCCCCCAAATATCATTAAGTCATTCTTAATTGTCACATTCCAAATATGTGAATACCTTGGTCATATATTCTCTTGAAGTATGGTGATACAAGAATTACCATAAAATATAAATGAAAACATAATTGATTCCTCATTCCATAAATAAAACAACTTATTATTGAATATATTCCATAAATCTAGAAATTCATTAAATTACATCAATGAAAACATATACCACTTTTTCAATAAATCATTAATTAGTTATGGTATCATCAATACCATCCAGTTTAATTTATCCATATTAATCATCTCTTTATACAAATGAAGTAGTGTTTTCCCAAGAAATTAAACATATTAAGGGTTATATTACCTTAATAATGTTTTTTCCATCACCTTGCTATTAAATAAAGTTTCTATTTCATCGGTACCAATCAATACATTATTGAAAATACTTAAAGAAAAAACTCTACAGAACAATACTTATATATATTTAATTATTCACATAATTCTTTAATTAAAATACATTAACACTTCAATAATTACACTTCACTCATAAAACATTAATTAGAATTAATTATCTATTTCTTTAATACCTTTTTCAATTCATATTTCATTTGTAGTCTCGTCACCATCAATGAAAAAACCTGAATCATACAATCTTTTTGACCCTCCTATTAATCTTTCCCCCTAAGGAATTTATTTTCTTAATTAACGTTATCTTCAAATTTAAAAAATTCATCCATTAATAAATTCTTAGGAATACCAATATTACCATATATTGCATTTATTGCCTTTTTTATATTTTTTATACAATTACTTTCTATGTTCCCTCATTATCCACACAAAAAACATATCCTTGTTCATTTTAAGAATTACCTTCAGTGATTATTACACATTATTAACATATATAAAATAGAATATTATTTCCTCTATGGTATCCCCCACTGGAAATCTCAGATAACTTTATCCTTCTTTTCTTTGGTGAGTCCTATAGTTGGTTAAAGTGCAAGCTGTTAATCATTTATCAAGATAAATGATTAGGTATAATCACAATTTACTTTACACCAGTCATCATCACATTTGGTTGATCACCAATAAATTTCTTATCAAAAAATTAACCCAATTATTTCTTATTCCCACCATTGACTAAAACTAAAAATCATAGTGTTAAAAACACCCATCATAGAGGGGGAACCACATAATCATAAAAAATAATTTGTAGGATAGATAATTCATTAAACCTCATTTTAATTATATGACACCCTAGGTTTAACCTAGGAAATTTATGGTCATAATATATTTAAATCATTCATGATGGTTAATAAATAGTTTCTTAATTTCCAAAGCATATACCCCATAAATTTCAAACTAGGTGCACAATAAGACTCATTTTTGTGCACCATGTGATGATGGAGTCCAACTCAATGTGCCATTTTCAGTGTTATTACCCCTAGGTAACTCTATTATAAATCCACATACACTTATAGTATATAGACAAGGATGTAATTTCTTAGAAACCACTCCCTCTATCCTTCACCAAAATTCTAGTATGTTTTCTTATATATAGACTTATCCTTATGGTTATCACTAAATTTTCCTCATTTTAGTTTCCAAAGGTTAAGCTAAACCTTACTATGATATCAACTCTAAAGACCCTAACTTCTTATACATAAATATTACATATTAATAAATGAATATTCATTAATTATCATAATTATACATGCCTAAATCGTTTATGTTAAGTTCCATTGGAAAGCTGAACACATAAACAACTGGTCCACAAGTGAGATACATCATCTCCTACTAAGTTCTTGATAACTAGTACTGTTCTTAAACATATCATACATAATAAATTTATTCAAATATCATGGATAATAAATAAAATAAAGGATAAAATCAGATTCTTAATAAGGGTAAATAAGATATATATCAACATAACATGGTCATAATGGTATGAGAGTATGAGAAAAACATTTTAAAAACCATAACTTGTATATCATTGAAAATAATCTTGAGTTAAGGAATTGATCTTGGTATTTAATAATAAAAGAATAATAAAGGAATAAAAAATAGTACATGAGAGAAAAATATTGGCATAAGGCATAGAGTTTTTAAAAACACATATTCATAGAAAAAATTATGGAATCCTGCCTTTTATTACATAAAATTTAATTACATTGTACAAAATAAAGGATCTTTTAATATTTAGTTTCTTGGAAATAAGGTACATGGTATTTGAAAACAAGAAAAAATTATTCTAATACAATTGAAAGGATTGATCTTAGGTTCATACTAAGTTCAATTATTGCATCTCATAACTTAGGGACATACATCAAAGGAAAGAGTGATTATACGGCTCAGTTAGGGAAAGAAATGGAAATAATTTATAAGCGACCATGATAATTATCAATAAAAACTTGATTAATATCATAGAATCATGAGAAAGATGAATATAACAATAATAATAACAAGAATCTTAAATTTTAAATGAGGCTAAAAAATTTATTTTAAACATTCATAAGCATATCACCATGGTTTGTCATCAAGGTGTCATAAAAATTACGAAGGTTATTCACCAAGGTACCATAAAACATGTCATCACTAGAGATTAAATTATTTACCCAATACATTGGAGTGACATCAAGGTGAACCCTTAATATGTATTAATTAATTTTACCCACATATATCATAATAAACATTTCATAAATAACCCATGTAGAATAAAATAAATTGGTTTCATATCAATATCATGGTGTTTTAGAAAGTTATTAAAAACAAGATCCTTTTTTATTTTAATACCGCATAAAAATAAGTGGGTTTCATGTCTATTAATAACATAAAAATTGATAATTTTTACATTTATTTGTATAAACTTAGAATATAAAGAGGTTTTTATATTCTCAAAAGAAAATAAAATAATTTCTTGAGGAAAATAGAGAAATTTTGAGAAAGAAATTCTAGAGCATAACTGGTAAAAAATATGGTTTTAGAAAACACTAAAATAGAGGGTATAGGGGTATTACATTCATAAAAATATATTAAAAAAGTAAAGTTATATAATAAAATGGTTATAATTACATAGTTTGAAAATTTTTAAATATATACCACATAAAAAGGAAACTTGAAAAGAAAATAGAAGTTGAGATTTCCCTTACCTTGAAGTTTGACTCCTAAAACTTAAAGATCAGAACCTTGGGGGATTGAGGACACCTTTGGAGGACTCATTTTGAGGTAAAAATATCATAGATTCATGGAGTATGAATTTTTAATTAATGGAATCAAATAAATGGGTGGGTATTTATTGCAAAAGTGAGGGATTTTTTGTTAATTTCCTTAGACACGTTGTTAGTGGTATTTGAAAAACACGGGCTTAACCATGGTATTGGAAAATTGGGACACCTATTATGTTAATTTAATAAGAAATATTTCTGCAACAATTTTTATTATATAATACATCATTATGATGTCATTAAACATACCAAAAACTCAAAACTATTTTTTTATTATTCACTGAAAAACAAAATATTTTAGAAAATTATAATAAATTCACTCTAACCTAATTTAAATATTATTATTTCAAAAATTATGTTTATTTTATCATAATAATTCTATAAGCATGAGAAATTTTACTTTTAAATATAAAAATAACTATTTATTAAAAATATTAGTGAACATAAAATGCATTATAAAATTTCTAATACTTGAATAAAATAAAATTATTTTATCATATAAATTTAAATAATAGTGTTTTAATCATACTATAATTAAAAAAACATTAATAATAATAAATTATTTTTATAATAATTATATATTCTCTAAAAATTACAATTTCTGTACAAAAAATAAATTTATCAAATTTTTCATATTTTAATGAAACTGAACACAAAATGACAAATATGGAACAAAAATTTTATTTATACAAAGGTATTATACAATAAGTAATTAAGTAAATGACACATAACCCCTCATAATACCCACATATGATCTAAAAGTGATATTTGCAATATTGATTGACTCATGTGGTGGATCAACTAATATCGCTCGAGTGGTAATATCCACTAAATTGAACTTCTCCCATACGAAATTTAATTCAAGCTTAAAATGTCGAAGCTTGAATTTTTCTTGGTCAAGTGTGAAAACCAATAATGCTACCGCCTTCCCAAGATCCAAAAAATGGGCTTTGTATGGCATGAGTCTACTAGATGAGGCCATCAACTCTTCTTTTTTCATTAATTTTCCTTTTTAATTTCTACTTATAAATAATAATTATAGCGTTAAAATTATTATTAAGAGTATAGTTTCCAATAGTCATATTGACCAACAATCATAATTGACCAACGATCATGTTTACGAACAATCATTAATGGTCAAAACCTGATGGTCACATTTCTAAATATACTCACTTCATTATTAATGAGATATTGTTTTGTTGAGTTTAAAATAATATAACACAAATTATCAAGAAACAATTATCATTCAAAAATTTCAGGTCATTACATTCTTCCCCCCTTAAGAAACTTCATCCTTGAAATTTCACCTCGTTCCCTCAGTTGAGAAAAGGTGTGGGTAATTTTGCATCATTTTCTCCTCTATTTCCCATGTCGATTCGTTATATTTTTGGTTCCTCCACAACAATTTAACAAGGTGGGTAGTCCTGTCGCGTAGAATCTTGTCTCTACTATCAAAGATCTCCACTGGCTGCTCCTCATAAGACAGGTTTTGTTCCAGTTGTACCACTTCAAGATTCAGTACATGTGATGGGTCAGGTATGTACTTCCTCAAGAGAGATACATAGAAAACATCATAAACTTGAGCTAGGTTTTGTGGATGTTCAAGCTGATAATCCACTGCTCTTATGAGATCAAGGATTTCATAGGGGCCAATGTACCTAGGGATAAGATTCCCTTTCTTCCCAAACCTCATAACTCTCTTACAAGATGAAATTTGAAGGAATAATTTGTCGATAACATCAAACTCCAAGTCCCTTTAATGATTGTCAGCATAGATCTTATACTGACTCTGAGAAACCTTTATGTTTTTTTTAAATGGCATGAATCTTTTATATTATCTATTTAAAAATATTAGGCCCAAGAATATTTCTCTCACCAGCTTCATCCTAAAAATTAGGAGTTCTACATCATTTCCCAGATAGATCATCGTAGGGTTCCATTTAAATACTGAAATGGAAGCTGATTTTGTATGAGAACTCAAATAATGAGAGATGTTGATCCCATACACCTTCAAATTCCATTTGGAATGTTCTCAGCAAGTTGTCGAGTGTCTGAATAGTCCTTTAATATTGGTCATCAATTTGGGGGTGATAGGCAATATTGAAATTCAATTCGGTACTTAGAGCATGTTGAAGAATTATCTAGAATTTTGATGTAAACCTTATATCATGATCTAAAATGATAGAAATTGGAACTCTATGTAGCCTCACCAATTCCTTCACGTAAATCATGGGAAGTTAGTCAAGAGATAAATCCTCCCAAATAGAGATAAAATGTGTAGTCTTGGTGAGACGGTTTACTATAATCCATATCACATTATTTCTATTAGATATTTTTGGGTGACCAGTGATAAATTCCATAGTGATATTATCCCACTTCCATGATGGTATGGGTAGTGGTTGTAATACCCATTTAGAAAGTTATCACTATTCCTTCACTTTTTGACACACCTGACACATTGTAGTGTAGTCCTCAATCTCCCTTTTCATGTTATCCCACTAATAATGATCACAAAGGTATCTATACATTTTGGTGCCTCTAGGACATATAGAGAATATAGAGCTGTGATATTTATCCATAATATTCTTCTTTATTTCTGGAATAGATTGAACATGCAGTCTTGTACAAAATTTCAGTGGACCTTCTTGATCAAGATTGAACTCAGAAAACTTCCTATCATTCACAACCTATATCTTCTTCTATAATAAAGGATATTATCTTTGATATTTATTGATCTTCTCTAATAATGATGTTTGAAAAATCATTTTTAATAGGGAAGATGATATCACTTCCCTTATGATTCCCATATCTAGTTTTAATAGTTCTTTGATCAAAGGATCTCCTTGAATCCTCATCATTATCAACACAATATGGTCTTTCCTAATTAAAGAATTAGTGACTTTGTTTTCTCTTTTTGGATGATAATTAATTGAACAATTATATTCTTTAATAATTTTTAACCATATGATCTATCTCATGTTCAATTCCTTTTGTATGAAAATATACTTCAAACTTTGATGATCTATGTATATATCACATTTCTCCCCATAAAGGCAGTGCCTCTATATCTTCTAAAAAAAAGAAACCATATCCCTCTATAGGTCATGCATATGATAATTATTCTCATTAGGCTTCCACTATCAATATGCATAAGCAACCACCTTATCATTTTTCATGAGGATGTATCTAATCCCTTTCAGAGATGCATTGCTAAAAGTAACAAATCCTTCACTAATAAAGGGTAGAGTTAACATGGGTGCAGTAACCAATATCTTCTTTAGCTCTTGGAAACTTTTTTTACACTCATTTATCTAGATGAAATTGACCCCTTTTCAACTTAAGTTGGTTATTGGACTAGAAAGTCATGAATTTTTTTTCAAAAACCTCCAATAATATACTGCTAATCCAAGGAAACTACGAATATTAGTTACTATTATAGGATGAGGACACTCCTATATAACATTTTTCTTTGTAGGGTCAATTCAAATTCCTTCATTGGTTATATTGTTCCCAAATAAAGAAACTTTTTGTAACAAAAATTCACATTTTATGAACCTTCCAAAGAGCCTCTCATTCCTTATAGATTGAAATATAACCCTTAGATGGTCCTCATACTCCTTATGAATTCTGGAATATATCATAATATCATCAATAAAAACTACCAAAAAGTTATCATGGTAGTCCTTAAATACTCTATTCATAAAACCCAAAAAAATATTAGGTTCATTATTCAATCCTAAGGGCATAAGAAAAAACTCATAATGCCCATATCTTGATCAGAAGGACATCTTTGGAATATCTTCTTTCTTCACCCTCAATTGATGATAACCAGATTAAAGATCAATATTGGAGAAGAATTGATCCCCACAAATCTTGTTGAATAAATTACCAATTCTTGGAAGAGGGTATGTGTTCCTTACTATGATCCCATTAAGTTCTGTATAGTCAATGCATAACTGTATTGATCCATCCTTCTTATTCACAAAGAGAACATGTTATCTATAAGGAGACACACTTGGTAGGGTAAACCCATTCTCTAAAAGATATTGGAGTTGTTTCTTTAATTCATCTAGCTATACATTTTCAATTATATACGGGGTATTTGATATTATCTTGGATCTAGGAATAAGTTCAATGGATAACTCTACCTCTCTTTCTGGGGGAGGTTCAGGTAACTCCTCAAGAAATACATCAATGTATTCTTAAACAATGGGGACATTCTCTATTCGTATACATTCATTTCCTTCTTCATATTCACTGATAATTTTCATAAAGAAGGATATCGGCAGTGCTTCTAGGGAAAGATCAGGTCGAGATATATCTCTTTCGAAAACAACTATAGGTTATCCATTTAAGAATCCTGAGATTTCATTACTCCTACAGTTGATCTTAGCATTATACTTTGAGTGCCAGTCTATCCCTAATATAACATAGAATTTCAAAATAGTAGTGAATACAATATTTTTGATGAGATTGTAATCTAAAAAGTGAATACTAGAGTTTCTATAAACTATTTTTTCTTGGATAATCCATCTAGGATTATTTACTAATAACTCTAATTCTATTAGTTTAGGTATTAATTCTATATTCCTTAAAAACATAGAGGAAATAAAGGAATGCATAGAACCAGAATCAAATAAATTACTTGATATGTTTGATAGGTAAAAAGAGTACCTTCCACCACATAATTTGGAGCTTCAACTTCATCCATAATGATAGAAAAATCCTGAACATACTCCCTTGTCATATGATGAGGTTGATGGTGATTTCCCTCCACTGCCCTCAGATTTGGACAGTGATTGGAAAAGTGGCCAAGATTTCCACACATGAATCATTGGACTTCAGGTAGTACAAGCACCATATTCCCTTTATCATTAGTGTTGAGAAGTTGAGGCTTCACTTCACTATGATATTTCCAAGTGATATGACCATATCTTCCACAGTTGTATCATTTCCCACTCCCGATCAAGTAATTCCCTAAATGCTTATTCACACACTTATTTCACATGAAAAGTTTCACTTGTTTTATTACCCTTACGTGATCAAATATCCTCCCTAATCTTGGATCTAATAATTTATTCTTTTTCATTTGATTTGTGAGACCGCTACATGTCACCGAACTTCAGTTCGACCTTCATAGCACTTCATACTATCTCCTCGTTGTTTTTGTAATCTCCGTTGGAAATATTCTTCCATAGATGTGGTATTAGTCCACTAAAGAATATTTCAAACTTCCCATTAGGATCCATGAAAAATATAGAGGTGTAATAATAAAGTCTTGTGAATTTCATCTCATAGATTACCACAAATTCATTTTCATTATGCTTCAACTCTAGGAATTCCTTTTATTTTTCATTCAAATCGAAAAGGGGAAATATTTTTTAAAAAAAGTTCCCTTGATCTTTTCCCACTCCATAGCTTCAATATCCCCTCTTGGATTCATATTTTTAATCAGCTCCCACCACTGATCATCATCTTCCTCTAAGAAGTAAAAAACCAAGGTGAATTTCTCTTGTTATGAACAACAGATTATAGACAAGATCTTTTCTATAGATCTTATCCATTGTTCAGCAATAAATGGTTAACAGATCAACTAAAATAAGGTGGTCATTAATGCATAAAATAATCAACAGAAAGTTATTATTTTTGAGTTGAATCTATTATATCAGTTTGATTCAAGTTATTGCTCATAACTTGAGTCATTTTATTCATCATTATCATGAACTTTTACATTTAGGTTTCCATTAGAAGGCCTTCAGTGCTTGGTCAATTTCACTCACCATTTACACAGTTTATCTAATTTATTTCTATTTTCTAAAAGAATAAAACCTTAGTGAGAAATATGTTTTATTTAATAATATTATAATTATAAAGTAATTTCATGTCTTAAAACATCATTCTAAATATGTTATTCTTTAAAAACAATTATGTTTGATATAAATCCTTCAAAATGGTTTATAAAAATATTCCAATGAACCAAACATATCCCCTAGGAGTGTCAAACTAGAAGTGTATAAATGCCCATTTTTGTGCACTAGTTCCCATTAGAATATACCTAAAAGTGGATTCTTCATGTTTTACCCCTAGATACATCTATTCTAGAGCCACATCAACATGTTCATACCTAGATATAGATTTCTTTTCTCAGAAACCAATTATTTAACATTTCACCAAAATACGAGGATGTGTTCATATATTTGAACATTTATATATGGTTATTAATAAACTTTTCAAATCAGAATTTACACAAATAATTAAACTATAATTTGATAGCAACTATGGAATATTTCCTTTTATTATATAAACTTTCATTACATTGTATTAAACATAGGATATTTTAAAGTTTAGTTTCTTGGAAATAAAGTACATAGTACATGAAAACATGAAAAAATTCTTATAATCCACTTGGAAGGATTCGTCATAGGGTCATCCTAAGTTCAATTATTTTATCTCATAACCTTGGACATGCATCAAAGGAAAGGGTGGTCATAAGTCCTAGTAAGGTATAGTAAGGGACACTGTTTACAAGTGATTATGAGTATTATCAATAATAACTCGATTAATATAATAAAGGAATGATAAATAGACATATAATAATAATTAAAACATGAATAATAACTTGTAAATGTGGCTACAACATTTATTTTAGACATTCATAAGAATATCTCCAAGGTTTTTCACTGAGGTTTAATAAAAATTACCAATTTTATTCACTAAGGAATCATAAAACATGTCATCTATATAGATTAAATTCTTTATCCAGTGAATTAAAGTGATATCAGGGTGCACCATTAATATTTATTAATTAATTTTATCCACATAGATCATAATAAAAATTTCATAAATAAACCATGTAGAATAAAATAAACAGATTTTATATCAATTTCATGGTGTTTTAGAAAGTTCTAAAAAACAAGATCCATTTGTCATTTTATACCCATAGAAAATGAATGAGGGTTTCATGTATGTTAATAACAGAAAAAATAGATAATTTTAAAATATATGTGAATACCTCTAGAAAATAAAGATATTTGGATATTCACAAAAAAATAAAATAATTTCTTGAGGAAAAGAGAGAAATTTTGAGAAAAAAATTATGTAGCATAACTGGTAAGAACCATGGTTTTAGAAAACATTTATTAGAGATGGTAGAAGGGTCTTAGATTAATAAAAGAATATTAATAAAATAAATAGATCAAATAAAATGTACATAAGAACATAATATGTAAATGTTTAAGACATACAACATAAAAAGGAAACTTGAAAGGAAAAAAAAATAGAAGTTTAGATTTCTTTTACCTTGAAGAGTGACTCCTAAAACTCAAATATAGAAATATTAGGGGATTTGGTACACCTTGAGAGGAATTCTTGGGAGGAAAAAATATCAATGATTTGTGGAGGATGAATTTTTAATAAATGGAAACAAATAAATGAGTGGTTATTTATAGAAAAAGTGTGGGAGCTTTTTATTAATTTCCTCGAACACCTAGTTAATGGTATTTGAAAAACCATGGGATTTCCCATGGTACTTCCCCATGGTATTGGACACTTGAAAAAACTATTGTGTTAATTTAAAGCACAAGAGTTTACCAACATTTTGTATTACATAATACATAATTATGATCTCATAAATAGACCAAAAACTCAAAACTGCACTTCTACAATTCACAGGAAAACCAAATATTTTAGAAAATTATCATAAATTTACCATAACACAATTTAAATATTATAATTTAAAAAATTATGTTTATTTTATCTTAATAATTCTATAAGTATGATAAAATTAACTTTTAAATATAAAAAAAACTTTATTATTAAAAATAATAGCAGAAAAAAATACGTAGTAAAATTTATAACACTTGAAAATAATAAAATTATTTTATCATTTAACTTTAAATAAGAGTGTTTTAATAATAATTTTAACTTAAAATAAAAATTGTTAATAATACAGTAGTCTATTATAATAATTATATATTTTATGAAAATTATAATTTCTGTCAAAAAATCAATTTATCAAATTCGTCATATTTTTAAGAAAAACTAAACTCAAAACAGAAAAGATGGAACACAAATTTTATTTATTAGAAGGTACTATACAATAAGTAACTAAGGACATGACACATAAACCCTTATAACACCTTCATATGACCTAAGGGTGGGGAGTGCTATAGTGATAGACTCAGGGGGTGTCTTGGCCAACAACGACCAAGTGGTAATCTCCACTAACATGTACTTCTACCATAGGTGATTTCGGTCAAGCTTAACATGTTAAATCTCGGATTGGGATTGGTTAAGAATGAAGCTTAGTGACACTACCTCCTTCCCAATATCTAAAAAATGGGCTTCATACGACATGAGTTTACTAGATGGGGTCATCAACTCTTTTTTCTGCATTAATGTTCCTTTTTCATTTCTACATATAAACAATAATTATAACATTAAAATTATTATTAAGAGTATTGTTTCCAATGGTCATATTGACCAATGATCATATAACAGACAAAAAACAATGCTCACGTTTCAAAATATAATCACTTAAATATTAATTAGATATAGTTTTTTGAGTACAAAATTATATAACACACATTTTCAGGAAACAATTATCATTCAAAAAGTTCTTGTCATTACAAAACTTATGTCAAGGATACCCCACCAAGACATTCATATCATGTTAGGCATGGGACAACCACATGTGTACCTACTTATATCTTATGATAACATCACTTTTTCCCTCTTTTAATGCTTGTTATAACCTCACATATACCCTTTGAACTCATAGAACAATAATCATTACCCGATGTATTGGTGGGATATATAGATCCCACCAATAACATAATGAAAATAATACATATCTATTCTATAATATTATAAAACATTCATCATATTAGAATCCATGAAATGAAATGGGTTTCATAAAACTTTTCATTATAGCACAATCCATGAAAAAGAAATGAATTTCATAACCATCCAGTAACCATAAGTATAAAAATTCAGTGAAGGAATAAGAATGGTATCCCTGGGATAATATCACTAATATAGAATAAGTAAAATTAAAGGTTTAAATCTTTGATGAAAAATTAAATTGAAATATCACTTGGAATATTTCCTGAGAAAAATATCATTCCCTCTTTGAAAAACACATTTTAAAATATAAAACATATTTAAAACACTTTTAATTGAAAACAATCTTAGAAGAATATAAATGATGCTTTAAAAATAATTTAAAACATTTCTTGATGAATATAACCCTTCCAATTTAAAAATAATTCTTAAAACATAATTTTTTTTAAAATTTATTTCCTTTGAAACTAGCTTGGAAAACCTATAAAGGAAGCTTTAAAAATCTTTGGAAATATTTCTTGAGTAAAATAACCTTTCCAATTTGAAAATTACTTTTTAAAGCTTAAAAAAATTTCAAAATATTTTTTTAAAAAATAAACTTGAAAACTTATAAAGGGTGATCTAAAATATTATGTGGTGATGATGGTGGGAAATTATTTACATGTTAAAACAAATATTCCTTTCACATTTTTATTAAAATCCAGATGATCCTTGTTTGAAAAATGACTTGAATATTTCTTTTTTAAAAAATTTATTAAAAAGTAAAACATGGGTAAGAATGCCTCTAATAAATCATTTGGATAATGTTAAAAAAAATTTGAAAACATTTTTAGAAAAAATATATATGTAAGAAAAGATTATTTTATAAAAAAGAGAAATAATTTTGGTTTTAATTAAAAACATTTGTTTGGAATATGGAGTACATAAAGAGATTAAAATGAATATAAAACATGCATTCTTAGTAAATAAACTGTGGATAAGAAAATTTATTAGTTTCTTGAGAGATAGATCATGATATTACATCATCAAAATTATAATCATAAATAATCCAAATAAACAATGATATTGTGTCATAAAACCCTTTACACTTTGGTAACATTGAATTATATCCCTATAAAGGAAAAACATTAAATGAAACTTAAAATATCAAGAGAATAAATAAATTCAGGATATTACATGTAAAATTGGATTTATATATAACTCATAAAAGAATATAGGTGCATAAAATAATGTATTTCTTTGAAATGAAAATTTGAGACAAAAATCCCTCACCTTAAGTCCTGACTTCCTTTATATATGTTCAAACCTCATATTCTTCAAGGAACCTATTTAGTTTATATTTGAAGAATTCTTAGAAGGGTTTACTGGTCAAAATAAATAATTAAGGAATTATAAAGGGAATTAGTCAAGATATTTGGGTAGTTCTTGGCCGTACCAAAGTGTTTCGAAAGTGTAAACATGGAAGGATAGGGGGTGGTCTTTTATAAGTGGGGGATATGACACACTATGTATTTTTGGAACTAATAAAGTGTACCCATGTTTTTAACATTCCCAAAACCTCCAAAATAGGTAATTATATAAACTTAGGTTTGATGGGGTAGAAATATTTTCAATAAAGGAGTTTTGGAAAAGTTTATATGTTGTTTTACCCATTATATGTTTTGTTTAACACCTGGTAAAATCATTTTAGCCTTAACCAGGTAATTAATATTTACTATTTTTACTATTAATTTTGATTAATAATTAAATTTGAAATATTATATAATATAAAAAATATTTATTCCAAATATAGAATCTATTTTTCCAACTTCCAATCACATAATTATAAAATTATAATTTAAAAATTATACCCAGAGATGCAATGAAAAAGAAAATTTTGAAAGAGAAAATCTTCAAAATATTAAAAATGGTTTTATATAAAAATTAAAAATGAAATTGATTCCAATTAACCAAATTTTATTAATAGATATATAATTTAACAAATTTTATTTTCAAAACCATATTGAAATAAAATTTATATTGTAAATGCTTTGAATAAAAAGACAGTTTTTTAATAAAATCTAGTATTGTTGACTATTCGCTGAACATTTTATCTTTTCAGAATATTATAAAAAATTAAATCCCAGATTATTTTGAAATTATTATTTCAAAAATGAAGTTATTTTTTTTTCAAATACATATCCTTAAATTTTAAAAAAGTAATTTTAAAATAAGTGTGAAATTGGTGAGAAAATTGTTTTTTTGAAAAAAATACTTTTAAGTGTAAAATTGGATTTATTATTATATAATGGCTAGAAAATAATTAGATAAATTTAAATCAATTTATTGAATATAAAAAATATAAATTTCATTAAAAAAATTCTATAAAAGTTTTTTAATAAATTTATTTAGATAAAACATGTTTGTGCCCATAAAATTAGTTTATTTCAGAAAACGATTTCCTTTATTTTCAGATAGTTTTTATTTTCATTTTTAAAAACACTTTTAGTAAAGAATTCATTTTATATATATGTTTAATTTTTTTTTCATAATTTAGTTAATACTATTCATGAAAACCATTTCCACGAGTGGGCTATAAGTATCATATTAAATAATAAAATTTTAATAGTATGTTTTGTTTTGTTAAAACCCAGTATTGCGTCTACCACATGCTAACAAAGATTTTAAATTCATTTTCAAAAAATATTTCATTAAATCTTGAGGTCGACAACTACACTTAATTGTAATCACTAATTAAAGAAATTAATTTTTAAGGTATTTATCACCCATTATTTTAAATAATAACCCCCTTGATAAACATATACAATATAAATTAAAACTATGTTGGGAGAATTAAAATCATACCTCATCCCTCAATTTAGAAGGGGGTGTCCAGGTTTAAAGATTCAACTCAAATGCATAAATCTCTAGAATCTCCACATATTTTTATATCTACCCCACAAGGGATACACTAAAACATTCTTCAACTTCAATTCCAAATATTTTTTCACATACTAATATTAATTTGGATCAAGGTGTGTTTCCATCAGCTCCTTAATTTAAGAAACAAGGCTAATAAAGATTTATTTACCCAAAATATAAATGAATTTAAGGTCTAAAGTCTCTATACCACATAATTCTTTATTAAATTTTATTTCTCAAAATATATTCACTATTTGGAAGTATTGGATTCTATTAAATCTAACATTTTGATTATCTATAATCACCTTCCTCACATGATCAATTAGTGCACATTAATTGATTTATTTTTCTCTGTCTCTTTGGATTTTTAGTTTTGTCATAACCATATGGTTAGACACTCTTTCATCTCATACTCATATTTATTGTTATTTTTTGACTCCCTTTTAAAAAAATATTTCTTTATTATGGTATTCATTGGTGATTTTCAATTATTTCTCATTTTTTTAGGTATAATAGTCATACATTTGACCTCCATATAACCTACATCATTTAACCATCCACAAACCACTTCTTCCGTTTTTAAGCTACCCACATTTGGAATCCTTTTATACTATTCATAAATGATACCCATAATCATACAATTTCATATATCACTTTCCTAAATCAATTACATTTACGTTTTCAAATTTATCCCTTATTTATTGAGTTTCATGATTATTTTTCGGTAGCCCATGCAGTGGCCTCTATTTGCAAAGTCAAACGCCTTCTTCCCTATATATTAAAAATCCTAGTTAACTATCATAATTTCCTTATTAGAAGGATATAATTTAATGTCCTTATACTTGGATTTATCTCCAAAACCAAACATGCATTCATTCTTTACCAATCCTCTTATCTTTGGGTTTTCTCTATTCTATTCAATATATAAATTATAATTAGAAGTATTTCACCAAAATTAATCATTAAAGTAAAAAAATATGATTCAAAATTCATATAAATATTCAAATCACTCTAATATTTTCATCATAGATAGACTTCACCTTTTCTATGTTTTCTACTTCACTCTAGTATATTACTTTACTATTTTAGATCTTCTTCCCCTTGATTTAGTATAAACTGATTTTTCAGAGTTGTGGGATAAACTTTTATATGATCTAAAAGTGGATACTTATTCAGATGATCACAATATCAGTTTTAATTTATTTTTAGTCTTCTTTGATGAAATATTTATAACACCCCATAAGTCAAAATACATTGATGCTTTGGTATCTTGTCTTATAAGAAACAAAAAACTATGAAAACCCATGAATTAATTTTATTTTGATGATTTACTATAACAAAAGTATAAGAAATTTTGGATTAATCGACATTGATTATTACTAACCATGTATTATTAAAAATTTAAAAAGGTCAGTAATTAAATATATATAATAAATAGAAAAGAATAAATTCATCAATTATTGTATATCTCTTGGATGATCTTTATATTATACCAACCTGGGAAAACCTAAAAATTCACCTGAATTAACCTAACAAAAGGCCCATAGTGCATTATTAATCACTATATCCTAGTGATAAGAACCTAGGTATCAAAAAAAGAAAGAAAATGGGAATCATTTCATCATTAAATTAAAAGGAAATAGAATAAAAAATAGAGTATGAAAGAAAAAGATAGAATATATCATATTTCAAAATAATAACAAAAAATTCCACATCCACATCTTGATAAAAAGGTCTCAAAGAACAATAGATATAACGTCAACTACATGGATCTTGGAATGACCCACGGTTATATATCCATATTACCATATGTAACCAATAACCCAACCAATAGATAGGTAAAATGACCCTAGATATTCATCTTATACATGAAATTGTTCCCATTACATATAAATTATAAATACAAGGATACAAACACCCAAATAAAAAAGTAGGATGTGAGAAAAAATTACTAGTGTAATTCCACCAAGGAATCTATAAAACATCTAACCATATACATCCATCAATTCATATTTAAAACCAATTTCTTAAAATATTTGAATGAAATAATTTTCTATTATACAAATAATCCTTAGGTTTTTATTTATAAAACATTCCATTTAGTTAAAATCCATTCCAAATTCAATGAAATAGTACAATATGACATATTAAATTTCCAATGGAATAAATATGTAAATAAAATGTTTTCAAGAATAAATATCTATATCTTAAACATGTGGGAATTTAATTTTACCAAAATATAATGAACATTATGTAATCTCAAAGAAATTAAATCATTCATCCATGAAACATTAGTGTACACAAAAAAACTGAAATGACATAAAAAGAAATAATAGCTAGAATATGTGACTCCTGAAGGTTTAAATCCTTGGTCCCTTAGAAAGGATACCCCTAGTCTCAATGAATTTAATTGAACCTCACTTAGTGATATCTAACTACACTAGGGATTGTATTTTTTTAGTTATCCCTATACCCCATGGTCTGCCATGTGTTCTTTTACATCATCATTACATTGAAGGAAAAAACATTTATTCATAAAAATTTCCCATTACATATGAAAATACCATTTGTTATAAAAATTTAAAAGGAAAAATCCATATATAATCAAAGCCTAAATTTCAAAAAAAATATTTTCTATAGTTATAAAAAATATCTTACATTCTTGAAAAACCATTTCCCTTTCAAAATAATACTTGAGAAATTTTTTCAAACACCTAAAGTGCATAAATCCAGTTTTCCAAGAAAACCCATTTTGAAAACCCCTTTCAAATACCCTAAAGAGTAAAAGACAATTTTAATGGTCAATTTCACAAGCAAAACCAAAGGAAAACATCACAAGAACATAAGGAATGACAATGGTTAGACCACAGGATAGAGACACATAACTTAATGTTGGTGAAAACAAAGTTACCTCTTTAAGGCTGGTGTTGTAAATAATGATATCAGAATATCAAGATCCTAGATCTAATGAAAGAAAGGTCAATTATATATGTCTATTATAGATCCAATTACCCAGTCTCATAATTCATCAAAATCAGGGACAATAAGTGAATAAATATAATTTAAAGGATCTAACTAACTATATTATAATAAATGGAGACCCAACCATCAGTTGACATGAAAATTTTCCTCTAAGGGAATAAAAGATCTTGAAAAAATCCTTTTAGGGACTCTAAAATGAGAACATAGAATTATGCTCAAGAGGTTTAGATATTTAAATACATTCTAAAGAAGTAGGAATCATGAAAAAACACAATGGGATATGCCACAATTTTTTCCAAAATAAAAAAGACTATGGTGTAATAGATTTAGCCATGACATAGTGGTGCCTGATCAAAAGTGTATCAAAAATACACATTTTGGTCAACACTGAATTCTTATAGACTAAGGAAAAGGGATAAAACATAATGGAAATAAAAATTCCATAAACTCTAAGCCATAGATAGAAACTACACTGAAACTAACTCTCTATTGTGTAATGACCTAAAAATTAGCAGAACCGTCTGATTCCCACCTTCTGAGCCTTCATGATGTACATGAACTTCCATGATATAGCTATGCTAAAATTTCATGAACCATCAAATCTGTTACCTATGCTACAATGCCTCGACCATGCTATATCCACAAACTCTATGATGGAAAATAAGATCCATGATACAATATCCATTTACAATTATATAATTTACTTCACCAAAATAGATTCCGTATAATAGGGTGTAATAGTTATCCAAATAATAAAACCTTTTTTCAATAGAAAGAATCTGATCATGAAATCAATAATAGATAAGGCCATTGTTGCATCATCAGTTCCTCATGCATCCATGTCCCATGGAAGTCCCTAACACATTACTATCTTACCCAAACCAATGGGATCATCATGCAATGAGGTAAATTATACTATCATTTAATTATATGAATATGAATTTCTATGAAATATGTGTCAGGATAAAAATAAATGCGCTCCCACTAAATCACATGGGATAGATCCTGTAGATACTTCTTTTTCTAGGAAATAAAGAAAAAATCATGGATAAACATCAAATGATCATGTAAGTCTAAATGATATTCCACTATATCAAGTTACCCCATAATCCCAAATGGGCTAAAAAATGAGTTACCAACTTAATCTGCTCCCCCATGCATCTATGTCCCAACCATGGTGACACATTGAGAAAAAATCGATCGCCTACCTTAAAGTACAATATGAAAAGGTGTTGATCGACATAATATTTTTGGGGAATATGAGTTGTCACTAACCTCTTCATGATCCACTTTATGACATCTATCATATCTTGAATGATACTAGGTCAAACAAAGAACTATTCTCCAACCACTACTAAACAAAGAGGTTACCTGAATGGACACCCATACAACATCACAAACAGATCTATCTAGATTGATTCCTAATAACTATTTTTATAGAACAAATAAAATAAGGGAATATATTTCTCCCATTATGCACAGAATTAAAAAACAGACGCTCGAAGTATATACTCAAGAATATAGATGGATCTCTTAGTTTAGTCTTCCGTTTGTGGGTGATAAGTTACGCTCAACTTCAATTGACACTCATCACTATCTACAATACACTCTAGAAATAGGATGTAATGCATGGTTCACTATAAAAAAATGATAGATGATAAAAAACCCCGAATTCTAAAAATATCAAGAATATAAAAGTTCCTATGATCATATACCATTTTGGAATCCTTTATAGGTAGAAAATGTGCTGATTTCATGAGTTGATCTATCATAATTGATAAAAAAATACTTAACACTATAAGTATAGGGTAACCCAATCATAAAATGTATGGATATTTAGTCCCATTTCTAAACCAAAATGAGTAAAGGTTTCAGTAACACAATAGGTCTCTTATGTTCTTCCTTGATTTTATAACATGTGAGGCACTAAGATATAAAAGTCACAATTGATTGTCTCAATATTGACTATTAGTAACGATGTATCAATTTATGGTATATATCTGTTTTTATAGGGTGAAAGAACCAAATCGATAGGTGTACACAATCTAAAAAATATTATCGTGAATATATTCAAATAAATTTACTACCTTTGAATTATAGAACTCCATTCGGATAACATGACCACTCACCTGAAGTCTCCCCACTATAAAAAAATATTACTGAAATTTTAAAGTCATACAACATCATCATATATAAGTTATATTAGATCATCCATAAATTATCTATCATGATTACATGATTATAATACATTTTCATTATCTCTCCCTTCATCCAAGTACATCTAAAAAAAGACCAAGAACCGTTCTTCTATTAATTTGATTTCCACCAGATTAAATAATTTCCTCTTCAAAGCATTGACAACCACATTCCATTTATAGGGGGAGTAATTAATAATAAAATCAAAGGTCTGATGGCACTCCACCCACCATATCTACGTCATATTGAGATCCCGATTTGTGAGAATATACTCTAGACTCTTATAGTATGAATACAATGTAAATAAATCAATAAATTGTTAGTTCACCTAGTCTTAATCACATGAATCACTACCGTTAACTCATGATAATGAGTGGTACAATTCTTCCCACGAGGGAGTAACTATCATGATCCATAAGATACTACCTATCTATAGCATTCCTGAATACAACCCAAACCCATACCATAGGTATCATCATTGAAATCATAAACAAAACATAGATCAAGAAGAAACAATTCTAGAGCAGAATTGAATATCAATTTCAAATACTCAAAGGATTTAGTACACTAATTGTTCCAAATAGACATTTCAATCATACAAGTCACCTCTATCCTGGGGGATGAAATCTTGAATAATTCCTGAAAAAAGTATAATAATAACCATCTATTCTCAAGAAACACTAGATCTAAAAGAATTTCTAGGAAAATCCCAATACATCACTACTTGAATATTTTTAGGATCTACATAGATTCCATTCTCAGAAATTACATAGCCCAAAAAATTACCCTCTTGAATCCAAAACTAAAATTTCAATAGTTTTACATACATATGATGTTCTCCCAGGATTACATGGATGATATTGAAATTCTTAGGATATTCCTTCTCTGATCTGGATTAAACAATAATATCATCCATAGTGATAACAACAAATGAGTCTAATAACTGATGAAAGATTTAGTCCATAATGCCCTAATCACCACAGGAGAATTAGTAAGTCCAAATGGCACAACCAAATTCTCATAATGACTATACCTACACCCGAATGTCATATTAGAAATATCTTCATCATTCCCCAATATCAGAACAATTTTTATACAACCAATCCCTCTTAAGTTGATCAAAATGGTTATCAATCCTATGTAAAGTATATTTATTATTCACAACCTCCTGATTGAGTTTTCATTAATCAATGAAAAACTAGAGACTCTCATCCACCTTCATTGATAATAGAACTGGTGACACCCATAGTGAAGTTCTAGAATGATTTTGCAAATCCCTGAACCCTCACTCTTAGATTCCGTACTGAAATATTCTAGGAATTTTTCATATATATAATATATCCGAAAAATACACAGCACATTAAAAATCTGAGGACCATTTATATTATAGGTTCTATATAATTAGACAACAACTTACATACATTGAATCATATTTTACAAAAATAATTACAAAATAACTAATTGGATTTATCTGCATTAGAACCTTAACTACCCTTTGAACTTATAAGGAGTCCTATGGAAAAACATTTTTAAAACCTGGGATGAGCACAAAAGCTCAGTAAGGGTTATACAAATAAGGAAAGAAACCATTGGTCAATAAATACTTATAAACAAATGGAATCATTTTCATAAAAATATACTTCTCACCCATACAGTATCATATAATTACTTTGTGAAACATGAGATTTACATAAACATAAAAAAATAACTAAAGAATAATGGTATCTTGGGGAATTACATAATTTTTTAACCCTCATGGATACCTTATAATTTGTAACCCTCATGGATACCTTACAATGTAACCCTCACAACTACCTTATGGTTTAACCATTGTTGTTACACATGGAGTAATAATACGACCGACATCCAACATAAACATACCCAATGAATTAGAGGGAGATATAGGTCCCAAAATTATCTTAAAAAATTCCAAATAACCATAGCATTATCATACAACGTGAATAATTTCATAAAAACATTACTTTTTAATTTCATAAAATAAAAATTTAAAAGAGGATTTTAAAGGAAAGTTCTTTATAAATATCATATAATTGAAGTGATAATTAATATAATGAAAAGATTATGTGTATATAACGTAAATAAATTTAATTCATCAAAATATAAAATAATTTCATTACACAAATAATCTTGGTAGCACATAATTAATGAAGTAGAAGGTTAACCCAATGAATGGAAATTGAGTTAAGAATTCTCTTACTTTGTTTTGACTTACTTAAAACATATTTAAAACTCCTGTATAATGGTTTAAAGTGTTTTATTAATATTTTATAGAAACATATTCATGTTTATAACAACTTATATGATAGTTTTATAAGTTCATTCCACCCATTTATTAATAATATTTATTTAATTCCATTCTTTTAGGTGTGCACCTTACATGATTTCCATGGTCGGTTAATTATTATCTTTATTATCTAAATGAAATAATAAAATAAAAGTAATAACATATATATTTTTATGAAATTTTATACAATTACATGTGAATTTATACTTTTCATGATTTTAGTAAAAGGGAAATAAAAAATCATTGTCCACAAAGGCGGTGAATTAATGCACCATGGACGATGATTTTGTTATTTAAAAAAATGTAAAAATTAGAGATTTTATGATGCATATACCATAAATGAATAACAATACAACATATATTTGATATTAGAGTTGTCATGATACATTGGAAAATAGGTGGGGATAAGGTATAAGTGATAAAGAACTTAAAAGAGAAGTAAAAAAGGAACCTTACTTCTTGAAAGTTCCTCCTTGTGAACCTATTTAAGGATATTGGAAGTGGTATTTTTTTGAGGCAATGAGATCAAGAATGTGGAAAGGGATGAGGAGGAGGTAATTTAGAATAATTTATTTGAACAATATGGCATTAGTGGATGAAAATATGTGAATAAGGGAGCCTCCTTTTATAATTGCGGTGAGGGGTAACATAGGAATTACTGAAATTATTAAAATATAATAATTTTATTATAGGTTATAAGACATTCAAAAGGACTAAAAATCAAATTATATCCCATTTAAAAAAGAATATAATCTTTTTTTGGCCTTGATCATGATTTTTTTACTTTTTAATAATTTAATAAAATATTTTATTCATGGAAAAATTATTTTGTCAAAATAAAAACTATTCACAATCAAGACTTTAAACACATCATAACAAATTTTAAAATTCAAATTAATTTTTTATTATATCTTATAAATATTATAATTATCTATAGAAATCATCAAATGACTTAAAAATATCAAATTATATTTATTTTACTATTTTGAAAATCATCAATTTGATTTATTCATTAATTAAATATTTACTGCATGATAATTGTTCCAGCCATTAATGCAAGTATTTATTACCAAAAAATTAAAAATAAAATTCTCTGAGAAAGTTAATTTTTTTATATTTAAATACAGTATTTATGATCTAAATACACTTCTGAAAATCCATTCATTAAAATGTTATACTAATTTGAAGTTATAGTGTGAACAAGTTGTCATTATTTTTAATAAAATAATTTAAAGGGACTAATGTGATCCATGTGGTCCAAAAATATATCTAATACGAATAAGAACATGATAAGGTTGTAAATTTGATTATATAAAAAGTTTTAGCTACAATTTAGATCATTTAATAGTTCTTACAATTTTAATAAAAACAATTTATTTATTTTTCTTATGCTTGCACAAGCACTGCGTCAGCGTTGCACATGTATTAATGTTAATTTTTTCATACATAAAAATAAAAAATAAATTATTTAGGTTCAAAATAAAATTATATATTTTTTCATTATTTATATTCACTCATATATATATATATATATTTATATATCAAAATAACTTCTTAAAATTTTTATTTTGTCTTTTCTTGCCCTGCGCAAGCGTTGCACATGCATTTGGACAAGATAATTGTTCTATAACTATAAAATTTTAAATTCATATCCAAAAAGATAAAAAAAATAAATAATAATTAATAAACGAGTCTTGAAAATAATTCTTAGCACTCAATTATTATTTATAAATAAACAAAATTGACATTGATGATGCTGAGCAGACAATACGTTGGCACTGACAATATTTTTTATAGCTATCATGAAATAAATTATAACAAAAATATTCTGAATAATTTCTATACAATATTACTATTATAAAAGCATATTTTTTTATTCAATAAATTTAATAGATTTTATATCATATTTATGTCTTCAGGATTTCATAAACAAATACCGTATTTTATAAAAAATAGTTTTTTTATTATTCACCAAAAATAAAAGTATTTCGGAAAAATATCAAAAATTCACCCTAAATATTTTTTTTTGACATTTTGAATTAAAAAATGAACTCCATTTTTTGAAAATAAATTACTAATTATGGTAAATTTGATTTTTAAATAAAATCATAATTTATTCGAAAAATAACAATTTTAAAACTCTTACAAATTTTATAACACCTTGAAAAATTAATCAAGATATCATAATATTATCTTAAAACCACAAGACAATAAAATAATCATTTATAATTACATTTTATGAAAATAAATTTTATTTATATTATTAAATTAATCATAAAATTGTAAATAAATATTTATGACCTACCAAAAACACCAACACCTATATAATGACCATATTGTCACTTATAAGAAACATTTTTATTATACATTTGTTGGTGATGTTACTATTATTTTGGAAATTTTACTATTTGTAAGGGTTATATTACTATTCATAAGGATAACATTACTATTCACAAGAGTAGGTTACTATTAACAAAAAATTATGTTTGTCCTATCAGAATCCAAATAAATTACTTATCCCAATTATGTATATCTATTTTTTGAAATTAAAAACACAGAAGTGGAAAAATTTTGTTTAACTACCAGGGCACATAGTATTTAGTATCTCATTTAAGAGCATAATGTTTCCTATCTTGGGATATTACATAATTAATCCCTTATCCACAATATCCTTAAATTATCCTTTAATTATTTTTATTTTGTGTGTGTCATATCATATGTAGGTATAAAAATGGGAATCATACCTGAAGTTAAGTATAGAAAATTCAAATTCCCTATGGAGTGGTAACCCAAAAAAACCATTTAGAATAATTTTGGGATACTTACAAACCACTATTAGAAGAGGTCCACTATGACATGGATCAATGACATCAAGAAACAATATTGAAAAATGGTAGTAGATCATCCCAATACTTGAAAAAATATGGCCTACTCTTCCTTACCTTTGATCCCACTTACTCTAGAAGACATGATTGGCTCCATCAAGAGATAGAAACTATACATGATGATGATAACAATCAATCTAGGATTTATAGATAATTTGTAAACACTCGGAAATTTCAAGGAAATTTTTTTCTTAATTTTCTTTGGAATTTTACAAGAACGCAGTTTCTGACGGCGCCTGATTCCGAGGCCCGGTGTAACCGGAATTAATTTCCGAAGTTTGGCTCGGGTACGTTCAGTGAAGGAGTGAGCAGAAATTTCTATCTTTTGAACCAGTGCTCGGAATTGAAATCCGATTGCACCGATGAACTCGCAACTCCGGTAATCGCTTAAGGGAACCTTTACCGTAGTTGCATTTGTGTGGGAGAAGAAGTTAATTTTTGGGGTTTAATTAAAAAAGTGAATAAAATTGTTAAATCAATTTTATTTCATGTTAAGTTGTTAACTTCTCCCATGGAAAGTTGGTGGTGGGCCCACATCCATCCAACTTCCCATGTGTGGATATTTGAAAGGGTGGGGCCCACACGAACCCCTCCCCACCTCTTCAAATTCCTTAACTTTCCTAACCCCTCTAAACCCCCCCATTTAAGTTTTGATAACTTAACACCTCCTTAATTTTATAACATTTTATGTTAGTAACTTAAGTGAGTTAAATGTGGGTTTTGAATTTTCAAACTCTTGAAATTCAAAACCTATATTGGGTTAATAAAATAAGTGGGAGGATTATTTTATTTTGGGGTTAGATGTTCTTGTGGTGGAGACTTGGGAGATAAAAGGCTAAGTCTTCTTCTTCTTCAACATCGACGAAGAACGCGGAGAACACCTTCACCGAAGAACGCGACGTCTTCTTCCAACGACGTTTCCCCTTCAAACGCACCTCGACGACAACGGAATCGACGTTCGTTTTCCACGACGCCCGACTTCCGTGATGCTCGTCATCCGCAATCCGATTGACGTGCACCGTATTTGAATCGAGGTAGGGAAATTTATTTTTGGTGTTCTCTTATCTTCTGAGAAAAGAACGACGAGCGCGGACCAACCAATTCTAGGTTGATCCGCGGATCGTTCGTTCATGCGGATTGATGTTGAAGTTTATTATTTAATTATTTTGTTCGTGAATTCTATCTTCTCATCCTTCGGGATTTTACAACCAGCTGTTATCGATTAACGAGAGGGGGCCGGACCGCACAAAAATGGCCGACCCTCCTCCATTATTGATATTGTCTCTAATATGGATGGAACAGGATGGCGTGGTTCCGTCGCACCACGCGAGAATCGCTCTGTAGTATTACGCGACGCCGTCGCGCCACGCCGAGAAGACGAACAAGAATGTGACACCATCGCACCGCATCGAAGGAAGTCGACGGCGCCGCGGCCAGAGCGGAGCCACGACGAAGGGGCGCGGCGCCAGCACGCTGCGCCGGAGAACCACGAAGATGGCGCGTTTTGTTTTGACATGTGGTTTGACGGGCGACGACGAAGCAGGCTGTTTGGGCGTTTCAATCCCTTCGCAGTGAAGATGGGGTCCCGGGAGGACCATAGGGGAAGACGGCAGGAAGAACGGACCATCGGAGCGCGTCCAGTGGTCCGCAGAAGGCGGCGGCGGCGCACCGCCGGAAAAGGGGCGGCCGGCGAACCGCCGACCTCAATTAGCGGCGAAGGGTGGCGGCCGCGTGCACCCCCGCGGCTCCGCAGTGACCGCCTACCCGCGGCCGACCGGTTGGTTGGGCCGGACCGGACCGAACCGGACCGGGCCGGGCCGGGCCCAGCCGGGTCGGACCTGGGTCGGGTCGACCCGGTTCGGGCCGACCTAGGGGGGGTCGGGTCGGGTCGGCCCGGGCCCAGACCCCCGTTTTCGGACCACTTTCGGTCAAATGCCCGTAAAATGAGATAAAGTTCTCCAAACGACTCGCCGTCAGTGGCAACACGATCCTCAGATCGAGACGATCGTTTCGGTATATCGCACTCAAGGTTTCGGAGAACTTTGGGTTCAGCCGGGTTGGTTCATCCACGAAACCAACCGGGCCCTCGGAGCGGAAACGCCCGTAACTTGAGTTTCGGACGTCCGAATGACATTCCGTCGACATTGTTGATTTCTTCTAAGTGAGACGGATCTTTTGGATTACTCCACTCAAGGTTTGGATGCCGTCGGAGTGCGGTCGGGTTGGTTCGCTCACGAAACCAACCGGGCCCCAGGAACGAAAAAGCCAATAACTCACAGACCGAGCATCCGATTGACGCGCCGTCTATTTCTTTGAATTCCTCTTGATGAGACGAAACTTTTGGCATACTTCGTCCGAGTTTTGGATACAATTGGTAGTGGCCGGGTTGGATCGCACCCGAAATCCAACCGGGCCCCTGGAACGGAAAAACTGATATCTTTCAGACAGGACGTCCGTTTGACGAACCGTCAGCAACGTTGTTGTTCACGTTGAGAAACGGTCCCTATGAGTATACCCTATGAGAGTTCGGGGTACATTTGAGATACGGCCGGATATGGTTTGCTCATGAAACCAACCGGGCCCCTGGGACGAAAAGGCTAGTAACTCACAGACCGAGCGTCCGATTGACGCGCCGTCTGTTGCGTTGAGACCCCTATGACGAGGCGGTCCTTTGAGATACTTCTTCGGGGGACTTTGAGATACTTGGAGTATCGACCTGTAGCTCGTGGAGCGGACCCTCCCAGTGACGAGCGTGCGGAGTACGGAGACCATGTAGCTGGCTGAGACCCGACGACTGCTGATCGAACGACTCGGTGTGTTACAGAGGTGCGCTTGGTTGTAGCGGCACATGGGAGCGGTTGGTTGTAGCGGCAGACCCACGACAGTGGTGCGCTTGGTTATAGTGGCAAATGGGAGCGCTTGGTTGTAGCGGCAGACCCACGACAGAGGTGCGCTTGGTTGTAGCGGCACATGTGAGCGCTTGGTTGTAGCAGCTGGCCCGCAGTACTCGATAGGTGGAGTTCTTCAGCAGTCTTAGGTTAGTGAGCAGTACCTCGGAGTCGTGACAGGACCACTGTACACTCCAGAGACGGATCTCTTCAGCAGTTAGGGTTTCGATAATGAAAATCCTGGTTTGAGCTGAGACTATTGACCTTGTGTTTACCTCATGATTGAGATGGGTCACTTGCTAACTTAGGTATATGTATGGCCATATACCTGGGTAGTGGTTATCCATTGATTTCACAATCCTTGTGTTTCCTCATGATTGAGATGGGTTACTTGATAACTTAGGTATATGTATGGGCATATACCTAAGTAGAGGTTATCTGTTGAGATCTTCTTTGTGGTTATCCTTGTTGGTTTAGTGAGACCTTGAGGGTCTCAGGATCCCTACTGAGTATCGTTATACTCACCCCTGCATGGGCTATGCCCGCACCTCGTTGTGTTGGTTGCAGATGACGGGCAGTGCTGACGGAGGCCAAGTGTTTGAGGACTGGATGGTTCCCAGAGGTGGACTACACGACGAGTCAGTACCCGGAGGTGGACTACACGACGAGTCAGTACCCGGAGGTGGACTACACGACGTGACGACTCTCAGAGGAGGTTGACGGACGAGAGCGTGGAGGAGGCTATCTGTACCTACCCTTCAGGTAGGATCTGTGGTGGACGACCAGGAGCTGTGCTATCTGTACCTACCCTTCAGGTAGGATCCGAGGATTACGAACCAGGAGTTGCTTCCTTCTTCCAGCTGTTTGTCTTTTGCTGTTGTATCTTGTTCAGTTGTAGTTGTACTTTTGGTTGGGTTTGTATTCTGGCCCATTTACTTTTCAGCACTTTCTTTTGTACTTAGTGATTTTCTTCCTCTTGTACTCTGTGGTGTTTTGTTTACTTTTATAAATTCAATGCCTTCCCAGTTATCGAGATTTTTTCCTTTGGTGCTAGTCGCCAGCCCCTGGCCTATGGAAGGCGGGCTTGGGGTAGTCACGACACGGGCCCTGAGGACGGGTCGTGAAAAATTGGTATCAGAGGAGTTTGGTTCTACTGCAGAACTTATAACTCTGATGTTTCTTCTGTGAAGCAATAGTGTTAAGAGTACCGAGTGTGGTTTTCAGTTCAGGGAGTCCAGTGTTGGTGAGGGCGGCCGACGTATCCATACACCAGGACCCTGACAACTGATTTCCGACTTTTTGCACGAAAACACTGATTGCGTGTGTGTTTTCAAAGGTTTTCCCTTAAAATAGCTCAAACCAGGTCAGCTCACCAGGTATAATCGTTTGACCATGTCACGTTGTTTCTTTCAGGATGCCTTTTCTCGGACGACCAGCTAGAGCCCAGAGGGATGTGTGTGCTGACAGCCTGCCGAGCGATGAGGCTTCGGTACAGGGCCCTCTTGCAGTTGAGACACCAGCGGAGGCACCAGCGGTACTACTACCCGTTGGGCCACCGATGCCACCAGCCCCAGCAGTAGGTGATGCACGATGCTTGAGTGCACTGCACGAGTTCCAGCGCCAGAGGCCACCCAGGTTTCGGGGAGAGACGGACCCGCAGGCGGCTGAGGTTTGGCTGGAGGCTGTGGTGAGAGTCTTCAGGCTAGTGGGGACGCCGGCAGATTTCATGGTGATCTTTTCTACCAGCCTCCTTCAGGCAGCAGCAGGCAGGTGGTGGAGCCACTTGTTTCAGTTTTGCGACGGGATGAACTTCGCATGGGAAGACTTCGAGACCTTCTTCAGGGCGGAGTTTGTGCCAGTAGCTCTACACCCCGAGCGTGTACAGGAGCTTCTGCCTTTGCCGTGTGTTTTTCGATCAGTATCCGAGTCATCTGTGGGCAGTAGACAGATGATGCAGAGGTCCAGGATGACCAGACTACAAGTTGGACAATCTCGGGTTTTAGGACCGGTGGTGCGGGGCACCCGGGGTGGAAACAGAGCTAGGCATGCCAGAAGCAGGTTGTGTTACTCATGCGGCGGAAAGGGTCACCTGGCACGTGACTGTCCGACTCCTCGTACAGTTGATCCGCAGGATTTGGAGGATCCACCGAGGCAGAAGCAGCGGCTAGTGCTTGAGAAACAGCCGAGCAGTGGACAAGGCAGTAGAGCTCCAGGAGCAGGTGGACAAGAGCGGAACTAGTGGATATGTCCCTTGTACTTCTAGTTCCATGTTGCATTACTATGAGCTGCAATAATAAAAAGACACTTATCTTTGTTTTCTTTCCTATCCTTTTTTTTGGTTGATGCTGAGTGGTCCCGGTTAAAACTGTTGACTTGACCCTCACTTTCGTGATATCTACTAGAGGAGACCCAGTGACCTCACACTGATGCCGACAGTGTGACTCGACCCTTGGAGGCGAGAGTGACAGTTGGATCTCTTAGTAGTTACGTCGAGGCCTTACAACGTCATCCATGGCATGAATGCGTCATTCATGTCAGGATTGACTGTATTAGGCAACGAATATGGTTCATCCAGGGGATGAGACCAGGTTTCTCTTATCGGGAAAGAAGAAATCATAGCAGCTCTTGTGAGACTAAAGGAGGTCCAAGACATCCAAGAGAGGATGAAGACTGCAAAGTGCAGTAAGAAACAGGAAACCAGTGCCAGTCTTAGAGACTCGGGCGTGTTAAAGAAGAGGAAGCTTAAAGGAAAGATGAGTCTACGAAGCAGTAGACGTGGAGGCAGAGCTAGGAGAGCAGCATGAGGTGGTGTACATCCTAGCATGGTACAACCACCCGCCTTAGTTATTCCTGCCAGGCTCAGGGAGTTGGAGGGCGGAGGAAGAGTGTGGCTGCATGCGGTCAAGGAGTGTGACCCAATGGATCTATAAATGATTCAATGGAAAGTCTGTGTCCACTACTAGCTGCTGTAGTAACAGACGTCGATATGAATCATTCCTTGCTTTCACAAATTTTGTTCCAGACCTAGAGTTTCCGGTAAACCGTGGACTTGACCCTCACGTCTAGAGATACCTTGGGAGGAGACTTGATAATCACACTTATGCCGATGGTGTGGTCAGACCCTCGAGGCGAGAGTTCCGGTTGGAATCTCTTGGTGGCAGCGTCGAGGCCTTACGACATTAGTTTGAGTATGAATGGGCAATAACTGTTCATACTCAAATTGACGGTTTTAGGCAAATGTCGGAATGAGTTTTCCTTGGTCGGCGAAAAGGAAACCCCAGGCAGCACGTGATAAACTCTTTCACAGGAGGGTGCGCCCGATCACTCTTGATTCGGTCAACCTTACCCTCGTAGCTGAAGTCATTTCGAGTTCCAATTCTAAAAGAAAATGGAGACCTCTGGAGTTCGAGGATGACGATCACGTCCTTATACGGGTCTCACCTTGACGAGGTTTACAGAGATGTGGCCAAGGCGGCAAGTTATCTCCGAGGGTCAGTGGACCTTCTTAGGTCCTCAAATGGGTAGGCGAGGTGGTTTACCGCTTGACCCATTCACCACAGTTGCACCAGGTGCATGATGACTTCCACGTATCTCAACTGAGGAGATACGTGCTCGACCCTTCGCATATCATCGACCATGAGGAGCTGGATGATGGCGATGGGGTGTCTTTCACGGAGGTTCCAGTGGGGATCAAGGATCGACATGAGAAGATCCTACGAGGATGATCGATTACTCGGGTACACTTTCTTTGGCAGTACGGAACCTCCAGGTAAGCACATGGGAGCGGAAGGCTCAGATGCGTGCTCTGTACCGTTTTTGTGACCCTAGTATGTGTTGAAGCTTTATAGGGACGTAAATCCTTGAGGTGGGAGTAATGTAAAGACCCGTAAATTTCAAGGAAATTTTTTTATTAATTTTATTTGGAATTTTACAAGAACGCAGTTTCTGACGGCGCCTGATTCCGAGGCCCGGTGTGCCCGGAATTAATTTCTGAAGTTTGGCTCGGGTACGTTCAGTGAAGGAGAGAGTGGGAATTTCTATCTTTTGAACCGGTGCTCGGAATTGAAATCTGATTGCACCGATGAACTCGCAACGCCGGTAATCGCTTAAGGGAACCTTTACCGTAGTTGCGTTTGTGCGGGAGAAGAAGTTAATTTTTGGGGTTTAATTAAAAAAGTGAATAAAATTGTTAAATCAATTTTATTTCATGTTAAGTTGTTAACTTCTCCCATGGAAAGTTGGTGGTGGGCCCACATCCATCCAACTTCCCATGTGTGGATATTTGAAAGGGTGGGGCCCACACGAACCCCTCCCCACCTCTTTAAATTCCTTAACTTTCCTAACCCCTCTAAACCCCCCCCCATTTAAGTTTTGATAACTTAACACCTCCTTAATTTTATAACATTTTATGTTAATAACTTAAGTGAGTTAAATGTGGGTTCTGAATTTTCAAACTCTTGAAATTCAAAACCTATATTGGGTTAATAAAATAAGTGGGAGGATTATTTTATTTTGGGGTTAGTTGTTCTTGTGGTGGAGACATGGGAGATAAAAGGCTAAGTCTTCTTCTTCTTCAACATCGACGAAGAACGCGAAGAAAACCTTCACTGAAGAACGCAACATATTCTTCCAATGACGTTTCCCCTTCGAACGCACCTCGATGACAACGGAATCGACGTTCGTTTTCCATGACGCCCGACTTCCGCGACGCTCATCATCCGCAATCCGATTGACGTGCACCGTATCTGAATCGAGGTAGGGAAATTTATTTTTGGTGTTCTCTTATCTTCTGAGAAAAGAACGACGAGTGCGGACCAACCAATTCCAGGTTGATCCGCGGATCGTTCGTTCATGCGGATTGATGTTGAAGTTTATTATTTAATTATTTTGTTCGTGAATTCTATCTTGTCATCCTTCGTGATTTTACAACCAGTTTTTATCGATTAACGAGAGGGGGCCAGACCGCACAAACATGACTGACCCTCCTCCATTATTGATATTGTTTCTAATATGGATGGAACGGGATGGCGTGGTTCCGTCGCACCACATGAGAATCGCTCGGTAGTATTACGCGACGCCGTCGCGCCACGCCGAGAAGCCGAACAAGAACGCGAGACCGTCGCACCTTGTCGAAGGAAGTCGAAGGCGCCGCGGCCGGAGCGGAGCCACGACGAAGGGGCACGGCGCCAGCACGCTGCGCCGGAGAACCACGAAGATGGCGTGTTTGGTTTTGACATGCAGTTTGACGGGCGACGACGAAGCAGGCCGTTTGGGCATTTGAATCCCTTCGCAGTGAAGATGGGGTCCCGGGGGGACCATAGGCGAAGACGGCAAGAAGAACGGACCACCGGAGCGTGTCCGGTGGTCCGTGGAAGGCGGCGGCGGCGCACCGCCGAAAAAGGGGCGGCCGGCGAACCACCGGCCTCAATTAGCGGCGAAGGGTGGCGGCCGCGCGCACCCCCGCCGCTCCGCGGCGATCGCCAGGCCGCGGCCGGCCAGCCGGTCGTGCCGGACCGGACCGAACCGGACGAGGCTGGGCCGGGCCCAGCCGGGTCGGACCTGGGTCGGGTCGGCCCGGGCCCAGACCCCCGTTTTCGGACAACTTTCGGTCAAATGACCGTAACATGAGCTACGAGCCTCCAAATGACTCGCCTTTAGCGGCAACGCGATCCTCAGATCGAGATGGTCATTTCGGTATATCGCACTTAAGGTTTTGGAGAACTTTGTGTTCGGCCGGGTTGGTTCGTACACAAAACCAACCGGGCCCTCGGAGCAGAAACGCCCGTAACATGAGTTCCGAACATCCGAATGATGTGCCGTCAACTTTGTTGATTTATTATAAGTGAGAAGGATCTTTTGGCTTACTCCGCTCGAGGTTTGGATGCCATCGGAGTGCAGTCCGGTTGGTTCGCTCACGAAACCAACCGGTCCCCTGGAACGAAAAAGCCAATAACTCACAGACCGGGCGTCCGATTGATGCGCCATCTGTTTCGTTGAATTCCTCTTGATGAGACGAAACTTTTGGCATACTTCACCCGAGTTTTGGATTCAATTGGTAGTGGCCGGGTTGGATTGCACACGAAATCCAACCAGGCCCCTGGAACAGAAAAACTGATATCTTTCAGACAGGACGTCCGTTTGACGAACCGTCAGTGGCGTGGTTGTTCACGTTGAGAAACGGTCCCTATGAGAGTTCGGGGTATAGTTGAGATACGGCTGGATATGGTTCGCTCACGAAACCAACCGGGCCCCTGGGACGAAAAGGCTAGTAACTCACAGATCGGGCGTCCGATTGATGCGCCGTCTGTTGCGTTGAGACCCCTATGACAAGGCGGTCCTTTGAGATACTTATTTGTGGGACTTTGAGATACTTGGAGTATCGACCTGTAGCTCGTGGAGCGGACCCTCCCAGTGACGAGCGTGCGGAGTACGGAGACCGTGTAGCTGGCTGAGACCCGACGACTGCTAATCGAAAGACTCAGTGTGTTACAGAGGTGCGATTGGTTGTAGCGGCACATGGGAGCACTTGGTTGTAGCGGCAGACCCACGACAGAGGTGCACTTGGTTGTAGAGGAACATGGGAGCGCTTGGTTATAGTGGTAGACCCACGACAGAGGTGCGCTTGGTTGTAGCGACACATGGGAGCGCTTGGTTGTAGCAGCTGGCCCGCAGTACTCGATAGTTGGAGTTCTTCAGCAGTCTTAGGTTAGTGAGCAGTACCTCGGAGTCGTGACCGGACCACTGTACACTCCAGAGACAGAGCTCTTCAGCAGTTACGGTTTTGATAATGAAAATACTGGTTTGAGCTGAGACTATTGATCTTGTGTTTACCTCATGATTGAGATGGGTCACTTGCTAACTTAGGTATATGTATGGGTATATACCTGGGTAGTGGTTATCCGTTGATTTCACAATCCTTGTGTTTCCTCATGATTGAGATGGGTTACTTGATAACTTAGGTATATGTATGGGCATATACCTAAGTAGAGGTTATCTATTGAGATCTTCTTTGTGGTTATCCTTGTTGGTTTAGTGAGACCTTAAGGGTCTCAGGATCCCTACTGAGTATCATTATACTCACCCCTGCACGGGCTATGCCCGAACCTCGTTGTGTTGGTTGCAGACGATGGGCAGTGCTAACGGAGGCTGAGTGTTCGAGGACTGGACGGTACCCGGAGGTGGACTACACGACGAGTCAGTACCCGGAGGTGGACAACACGATGTGACGACTCTCAGAGGAGGTTGACAGACGAGAGCGTGGAGGAGGCTATCTGTACCTACCCTTCAGGTAGGATCTGTGGTGGACGACCAGGAGCTGCGCTATCTGTACCTACCCTTCAGGTAGGACCCGAGGAGGATGACCTAGGAGCTGCTTCCTTCTTCCAGCTGTTTGTCTTTTGCTGTTGTACCTTGTTCAGTTGAAGTTTTACTTTCGGTTGGGTTTGTATTCTGGCTCATTTACTTTTCAGCACTTCTTTTGTACTTAGTGATTTGCTTCCGCTTGTACTCTGTGGTGTTTTGTTTACTTTTATAAAGGCAATGCCTTCCCAGTTATCGGGATTTTCGCCTTTGGTGCTAGTCGCCAGCCCCTGGCCTATGGAAGGCAGGCTTGGGGTAGTCACGGCACGGGCCCCGAGGACGGGTCGTGACATAATTACCCAATCCATGCCAATTATATGATAAAATATTTCATTTCCAAGGAAACAAAATTCACACATAGTTTCTCATTCAGTAACCAACACCCAAAACTCAAGTAATTTAAATCCCCGCTCTAAATTCTTTCCCAATGGAGTGGAAAGTGTCATAAATAAATACACGATCTCTGAAAAAGATCCCAATGTATTGATAAGTTTGTATGATATAAATCAATGAGTTGAACCTTTAATAAAAAACTATGACCATAGACGTTGAAATAAACTCTGTAAGTCTCATAGTAACTATTCTATCCTCTCACTCCTCTGTTGCACACTCCACTATACACTGACATCCAAAATCATCATTCCCTCTCTTTGAAACCTAAGAATATACCTTATAATAGGGTTAATATCCCATATCATTTGTTGTAACAAGTCTAAACTGAGATCACATGCTGAAGGTGGATCCATCTGTACTTCCTTAGGAGGATTTTTCATTAAAACATTGACTATGACTAGATTTCCTAAAAGTACGAAACACTCTTGGAGCATCTTCATAATTAGGTTAGAGGAGTCCCATTTTCCCACACTAGTAATAGAACACTTAACCCTATCATGAACCACACTACACACCCATGCTACCCCCTAAGTGCTAATCATCCCTCTTTTTTTGGAACATAAAGAGAACCGTGAATACCTATTACTTACACTAAAGTTCCAAAGTTTCCTCTCTTCCCTTTTATGTCTACCTCAGTCATAACTACCTTGTATAAAGCCTTTAAATTGTTTTTTATAAATATAAGAATCATCATAGATAAAATATTTTTCCATAAACCCATTTTATCCTTCACACTTCTATAAAATAAAAAGAAATAAGATATAGAGACAAGTACATCGACTCTAAAAACTAAGTACAATACTCCCTAATAGAACAATCTCCCTTCTACAAGTTAACAAACTCTCACACCTTCATGAATCTTAAAATATCTAGGTAGATTTATTGGTTGATGTATTAATTGAAGGCAGTCCAAGTGAGTTTATCCTGAAACATGGCTTTCATGATAGATTCCAACCACTTCCTTCCCAACCCTTTAATCATGGATATAGTCAATCCAAACATAGAGTATTATAGAGTTTCTAAAAAGTAGAAAATACACTTGATCCATTACTCATAGTCTTGTGAACCCCTGTATCCATGAATGATTAGTGGATAGTGGTTAGTAAATTATAAAGCATATCTCACCTTTGATACTGGATCAACATTGGTGAAATTACCCATAGTCTGAATTGATTTGATAATAGTTTCCACAATACTAAATCAACTAGAAGATTTTTCTATAGGGCCTTCTCCACAACCTCCTCTTTATAAATACTATTTATTCCCCTTGGAGAAGATAAAATCTATAAAACAAAATGATATAAACCAGTTTGAACATAATGTAATTTCTTTAACATAAACCTAATTTAAATAACTGAAAAAAAACTAAAACAAAAAACAAAAGAACTGAATAACCCTAAACTTCTCATGGTAACTTGAGGCTTTTTCTAAAAGTGAGTTTACTAGACACAATCCAACACTACCTCTCAATTTCTGATAGTACTACCTCCAATGTATCAATAACCCTTAGACACAATAGGGTTATACACATGAAAAATAACATGATTTAATTTACACTTCCATTGATAACAATTTGTAACTGACCAACCTAGATAAACCCATAGAATCAACTGAACTGGACCACCACAGGGCCCAAAGTGTGTTCCAAATCATTAATGTCTAGTGATAAGAACCTAGGTATCATAAAAATAGAATATGGGAATGATTTCACCCTCAATACACAATGATATGGAAGAAAAAAATAGATTATAAAAGAAGAAAACTAGAGTATATCATATATAAAAATAAAAACCAAAAAAGGTCATATCAACATTAGGATAACATGGTCACAAAGAACAATAGAAGGAAAAATAGCAACCATGATCCTAGAAAAACCCATATGGATATCTACATATGAACATATATCACCTCAATCACAACCCATTGGTAGGAAAGAAGTGCATGGAGAGCTGTCCTCTATATGACCATCTTCCCATTACCTGTATCATGAGAATAAAAGGCTAAAAATGACTAAAGGTACAAGAAGGGTGTGAGAACAAATTCATAATAAGATACCACCAAATAATATATACATCATTTAACCATATGAATCCATTAGTTTATATTTAGAATATATTTCTAAAACACTCTAAAATAAATAATTTTCTATTGTATAAAGCATCCTTTGGTTTTCCTTCAAAAATATTTTAATTCCTTTCAAACCCATTTCATATTCAATAAAACTGAGAAATATGACATAATAAATTTCAAGTGGAATAAATGGATAAATAAATTGTGTTTAAGAATAAATATCAATAAAATTACTAAGTGGGAAACTAATCATATAAAAAGATCATGCACGTAATGTAATACCAAGGAAACCAAATGGTTCATCCATGACACAAGGGTGTACACAACCAAATCATTAAAACACACAATAGAACACTATCAGGTATATATTACTCCTAATATATGGGAATATAGGTCCTTTAGAAAGGATACCCCCATGTATCTATGGTATTAATGGATCCTCCTATAGTAATCACTAACTCCATTGGGTTTTTTTTATTTTCCCTCAAAACCAAAGGTCTTTTAAGTGTTTATATACATCAACATTACATTCAAGGGGAGAAATAATGTTTCAGAATCATTTTCAAGGAATATTCCAAAACCATGATTCCTAAACTTTTTCCATAACATAAGACAAATAAAATGAAACCAAAATTTCAAAAAAAAAATCTACAGTGATACTAAATTACTACCACAATTGAAAACTATTTCCCATTTCAAAACATCTTTGAGGAATTTGGTCAAACATATAATGCAGATAAATCTAGGTTCCAAAGAAAATAGATTTTGAAAACCCCATTATTACCCCCATAGATTGAAAATCAATTTCCATAACCAATTTCACAATAAAAATAAATGGAAAATATCAAAATTACATAAGGAATGCCAAGGGTTAGACCATATTATAGAGACACCTGTCTCACGACGGAGGAAAATGACATTTCCTCTTTAAGACAGATGATGGGAATTAAAAGATCAAATTATAAAAACCTATTTCTAATGAAAAATTTACATAATGCATGTATATCTTAAAAATAATGACTTATTTTCATAATACGTTAAAATTATTAGTAATAAGAGAAGACTAATAATTAAATTTATTTAACTCACCAAATTATAATCAATAGAGATCTGTACTTCAAATGGAATAATGTTTTTCCACCAAGGAGGAGTGAGAATACCAATGTAATTTTTGATACTATAGATATAGAAACCCCAATTAGGTTCAAGAGGATCATATATTGATATCCAATATGGATAATCAAGGATCATGACACAAAACATAGGGCTACACCGCAATTCATACCAAAATAGAATGGACTACGGTGCAAGGGAGTTTTCCATGCTGTAGTGGTTCCTATTAAAAAGTGAATTTAGGATCCATTTCATGTTTAATTTTGAGATCATATGAAATAAGGGAAAGTTATATATAATAATGGCCATCACTATGGAATAACATACAAGACTCACAAATACACAATGCTAAAACTACTTATCCATGACGTAGTGACCTTGAAATTGGGAGAACCATATGAGTTACACTTTCCATGCCTTAATTCCATAGAGAACCCTCTATGCCATCACTTTTATAAAATTTATAGATCAATAAAATCTATCCAATATACTATATCACCTCTACCATGCTTTAACCATAGACTCCTTAGTGAAAAAACAAGCTCCACACCATAGTATCCAGTTCCATTTCTAGAATTCACTACTCCTAAAAGGATTCCGAATAATGGGGTGTAAAAATAATAACCCACAAGGATCACCAATAGAAAATGAAAAACTATAATTAATAATAAATTCATGATAGGAGAAATAATAATGTGAGATTGAAAATGAAAACTATAAAAATGAGAAGTGTGAATTAAGATGTGGGAAGGGAATTCTTAACTTTAACATGTCTATAAATAGGAACAAAATATGGTCATTAGAAACATGGTCATTGAAAATATAGTTTTTGGATATACATGTATCCAATAGGTATAACGACGTTTTGTATTGTTAATAGTAAATTTTTAATAAGATAACTCATAATTAAATGAAAATAATACAGTATTAAAATATTATATATATATATATATATATAATTACATGTTATGTGTTAAAATTAATATTTTTATTATTTAAACATGATATGATCTAATTATAAAATTAAATTAAAAATTTTAATATAAATTTAATAATAAATTAAATTTTATAATTTAAATAATTAATTTTAATGGTATTTTTTAAAGCATATTTAGTGTGAGAGTAATTTTTTTTCAAAGAACTATTTTATAAAGTGTTGTATATTATATCCTAATAAATTAAATTGAAAAATTTTAAAAAAAATATTATATATGATCTAATACATTTATTCTATTTGAATTATAAATTTATATGATATAATATTAGGAACACTTAATGTTTAAAACACCATTTTTCAATAAAAAGAGTATTTCTTTATATTTTGTATTATCATTTTATATATATATATATATATTATAATATTAATTTGAAAAAATAAAGATGATAAATGGACTTATAATAACATTATTATCTTTGTATTATTTCATTTTATTTTCATTAAAAAGTTTATTTAAAGGTGAATAGAAAAGAATACTATTTTTACCAAAAATGTAATTTTTATGACATTTTCATAAGGTAAGATTGACATATAAATTTATAAAACACGAAATATGTATTCAAATAATAAAAATAATTCATTTTGAATTATTATGTTGAATTTATAAAACCAATGGTCAACAATTTAAGTACTTAAGTAATATTTTATAATAAAAACTATTTTTTCTTTTCTTTTTAATAAATATTATTTTGGTAAAAAAAAAATTTGGTTTGACTTTAAAAATACATAACTTTTTATTTATTTTTATACTAAACCAATTTATATCATTATAATCAGATACTTTCATAATTTTACCCAATAAAAAAAGTTTATGCTTAGAAATTCACTTTCAAAAAATGGGGTTTTACGCGTTATAAACACTAATGTTAAAATTATTTTTTCCTAAACTGATACTTTTTTTCTACTAAAATGGATTTATTATTTCTAAAACTCAATTAAAAATTATTTAATAAATTTCATTGTATTTTTATGCATTGAAAAATTATTTACATTAGTAAAAAGAAGATACCGCGGTATAACCAAAAATGGAAAAAGTAATAAATCTAGGGGTAAAGAGATTAAAACATGTTAAAAACATATTTCTAATTCCATTTTTGAGATTTTAATGACCATTTAACAACCCCCAATACATTAATGTATAATTTAGATCCATGTAACATTTTTAACTTGTGCTCCTTTTATTTTAATTGGTTATAATTACAAAAATTCCATTCACACAACTTATAAAAGGGGCCAATCAACACCCCTTCATGAATAATCTAAATATTTTGTTTCTAATTGAAATTATGAGAATTTTATTCCCCTAGTGTCATATTTCAATCCCTTATATTTTTTTCATAAGAGACTGGCCAAATTTCACCACTTATAGGAAGTACTTTAAAAGAAAGTTAAAAATCTCAAAGTACTTATCACTCTCTAATATTTTTCCTTATGTATCTTTTCACAGTAAAAATATATCACCCATAATGAAATTATAATATAATTATTTCATATATATAAATATTTTCTATGTTTATTGTTTATACATTTTCTATCATTTCTATATTCCCTTAAGAAAAATGAAAATGCCAATCATGATTATGTGGGGATTACCACCTCCACAACATAAATTGGTTTGTTTTACATCAAAACCATACAAGGATGATTATATTGGGGAAATTAATATATAATTATCATATTTATAAAATGTTTTAGGGTATAAAATAAAAACCCTTAATACTTCTTTCTCCCACTCTGGAAAAATATCATCATTCATGCGTACGTGCGGACTACTACCTCCTTAGAATGGTGTATTCCATATTTTAATCAACACCATTCATGGATAGTTCTATGATTAGTCTATATGGATAAATATAATTTCTATGAAAATATTACAATTCAAGTAATTCCAATTGGACATGCTTTTTACAATACGATCAATAAACAACTATTATAAATTCAACCGTAAAAGAGGGCATATTAAGAGGGGTAATGGTTTCTTTATATTATGTAACTACTTTGTATAGGTTATATTCCCTATATATGTCTTTAAAATTATAATATATCACATTCATAAACACTAAATTGTTTTTATTATTATTATATTATATTGATATTATCAGTAAATCCCTTCATAATCATCCATTAATTATAGTATGTTCAAGTTTGGGATGGGGTAACAAATTACTTAAATAATGACATAAATTTATATCATGGATGAATATAGGAATTAAATTTCTTGTATTATATGAAATATTTAAGTAAATAATTAATTTTTATTACATGATTTCATTATAAATATAAAACTCATTATTTATGAAAATTCATTTCATTCTCTAAGAATAATCATAAAATGCTCATCCTCAACTCAATATTCAAGGATGGAAACTAAAAATATCATAGAATGAAATTATATATTTATAAATAATTATTAATAATCAATTATAATACCTTGTATAATCATGGAATGATTAAATTTGGGAGAATAATTAAAAATAATACCATTGTTAAGAAATTGATTCTAAACAATTAATTGAAGCTAATAACACATGATGATGAAAATAAGATATAACCAACTAATATAGATGTAATAAAATATTATAAATAATTTATATAATTTTTTAGATATTAATATTATATTTAAATAATTTATTAACATGGTTATTCGTGTTATATAGGGGATTCAAGTGATTTAGTAGAAACCAAGAATTAAGATAAGGGTTTTTTTGTCTCAATTATGATTCTTTGAGGCATGTTATATATTGTGAATAATTATTAATTTAATATGGTGTTATTTTAATTTAATTCCCATAAATTTCCTTTTATATATTTTTAAGGTTACTTTTGGGACAAACAAAGGAATATATAGTTACATTCTTCATTTGGATTTCAATTCAATTGTTTGCAAATCCTAAGGGGCCCTTATATCAAATTTAATATTTTTAGGAAAATTTCTTATTATGCACCATGACATCTTTAATATAGTGTGAATGATTCATAATGATTTTATAATACCATATTCATGTAATTATTTTGTTTTGAAAATACATATCATTTTTTTATTAAATGGTATTTGAATCAGAATTTTCCAAATTTAAAAGGGGTTTTGATTAAAATTTAACTCAAAAAATTAGGGTTTTGATTTCAAATCATATGTTTAAGTCATGATGGTTTTATAAAGATAATCATTTTTGGAATTTTTACTTTTTTTAAACCCCCACAATTTTATTTGTTCATTAATGGGGTTTAAAAGTCCTCCCAAAATTTCATTTCCCCTTGACTCATAATTTCCCATAATCGGTCCTTGAAAGTGAAACAGACCATACCTATAACAACCTTTCTCTTTATTACACACTTAAACATGATTTATTTTATAAACACTTCACTTGATACAACATGTAAGATCAATAGGTATAGTTTCTTTGGGGATTAAGAACATTACATAATGACTTATAACATGAAACAAAATATCTTTATTGAAAAATTCCTTCACACGACCACTACATTTCCTCATACTTAGCATTGTATGAGATATCCCGATGACATGCATAAGAAAAGGGTGAGCTATAAAGCCCAGTAAGGGAGTAAACAAGGCATAACATGAATAATACAATACATTTTTGGCAATATGAATTCCAATGGATAATAAAAGAAACATGAACATAAAGGCATGATATAGCATGATTATCATAACATGCAATTGTGGAAACAACACTTAACATGGTATTATCACAAGATAAGTCTCATTTTACATAGAGCATGAGTAAAAAGTCATTTAAATTGAATTATAATGAGTAAATACTCATTGAAAGTAAATTATCATGAGTAAATCCTCATTTAACTTTACATATCATGATACTAATCTTTACCCAATGCATTGGAGCTCTATCAGGGTGCACCCTTCTTGAACATTTCATTTCACGCATAAGTGCGCCACATGGATCATTCAACATGGAATCATTAAAGATAATAATTTATTCCATGATAAATGAATATTGAATTCATAAATTATACTCTATAATAAATAAGTAAATGTGCATAAAGGTGAATACCCTTTATAGAGAAATGTGCATGGTATTCACGACACAATGATTTTGGCTTCGAAAATTGTGGTGTAATCTCAGCAGCATAACGACATGACATAAGGATTCATAAAAATGGTTGATGAGAGAGAAAGGGGTTTATCATAATATGTATATTAAATTTATAGTTAATGGTTCAGATAGATACATGTCCCAACAAATGCACTGGAATTTAGATTAATAATACAAAATAATTGCTTGAATGTAAATGAGAAGAGTGAAATTCCTTACTCAATTTCAGCATGGTAATGAGTGTACATGGGAGGAATTAAATAGATAGAAAGGGGTATATAATCTTTAAAACATAAAGAGGGAAGTATGGGGGAGGTGAGAAACCACACCCCAACATTTACAATTCAAAATAAAATGGCATAATAATGTTAATAAACTTGGATAAAATGAGAAAGGAAGGAATTTCGTACTTGGAAGTGTGATTCCAAAGGCTTGGGAGAGGCTTGAGAGAGGCTTCTTGGGAGATTAGGGTGCCTTGGAAGGATTCTATAGAGATGAGGGAAGAGGTTGGATGAACTCCAAAGTCTTTTAGTGAAGAGGATGTGGGAGATTGGGTGCATTTATATAGGAAATGATAGGGAATTCTTTATTATTTATGTTTGGGACACCACACATTATACTAATCAAAACCACCAACCAGACCATGGTTTTTACCCATGGTTTTTTTCAAAGGGGAATGGAAAATAATAATTTATAAGTCCAATGGCCTAAATTCCTAAAATAATAGGGTTTCTTATGTGGAGGTGAGTCGCACCCTCAAGGAAATCAATTTAAAATGCTAAAATGTTTAATAAGTCTTGGGGGGTCCACAAAAGCTTTGTAAAATAAATTAAACAAACCTAAAATCACATTATTTTAATTTTAAAACATATATTTACAGAATATAATGTTTATAGTACTTTATTACATCACTATCGGGTCATTATGATGTCATAAAAGACATTATATATTTAAACGGTATTTAATTTTTACCCAAAAAATCGACTGTCCCAGAAAATTATGGAAAATTAACCATTGGAAAATTTCAACATATTTATTCCAAAAATAATATTAATTTTATCCAAATAATTTTCCAAATATGTGAATTTTACCTTTTAAAATAAAACCCAATATTAATCGAAAATTCATGGGTTTTGATAAAAACAACTTTCAAACCATAATAAAAATTACAAACATATTCATAAAAATTATCCTATAATTTATAATTAATAAAAATTAATTTAATAATAATAACAATATTTTATTAAAATATTATTTAATTCAAAAATCCATTAATTTATCCAAATAGATTTTTTAGTTTAATATTTACTAAAAATACTTTTTGTGCTTTAAAAACTATTTACAAAGTAATAATAATAAAATTAATGTATATTATTTATTATATACAAAAATAATGCACATAATCATAGTGATAAGGTCTTGTTACATAACCCCTTATAACACCCACATAATACTTAAGGGTAAGGTTTGCAATGGTGAAAGACTCTTGGGGTGGATCAGATAACATCGATATGGTGGTAATCTCTATCAACTTCCACTTCTCTCGTAGGCGGTTCTGTTTGAGCTTAACATATTGATGCTCAACTTGGGATTGGTAAAGAGCGAAGCCCAATGAAGCCACCTCCTTTCCGAGCTCCAAAAAATGGGCTTCGTATGGGGAAACTCTACTAGATGAGGCCATCACTTCCTTTTTCTGAGAAAATTGGATTCTTTAAAGCCCTATATTTATACTAATCATGTGATCACTGTTCAATGAATATATTATAAATAGTCACAATTCTTAATAGTATTTTAAAAACCCAAAATCATAAAATCAAATAAGTACATATGTTATATAACCATTTAACATAATACTACATTTAATTAGATCAAAAGGAGTTTTCATTTACAAATATTTGGGTTATTACCATCTTCCCCCCTTAAGAAATTTCTCCCTAGAAATTTCATTTTCCCACAATAAAACAGATGTGGATAACTCTACTTCATAACTTCCTTTGATTTGCATGTCGCTTCTTCAAACTTGTGGTTTCTCCATAACACCTTGATGAGGGGCATTGTCTAATTTCATAGAAGTTTTTCTCTATGATCTAATATCTTCACTAGTTTCTTCTTGTAAAAAAGATCATCCTCTAACTATACTACCTCTTAAGAGAGTACATTTGAAGGGTCTAGTATGTACTTCCTTAATATGGATACATGAAAGACATCATGTACTTTGTCCATATTGGGTGGAAGTGCTAGTTGATAGGCCACAACCCCAACACGATCCATAATCTCTAAGGGGAAAATGTACCTAGGAGTTAACTTCCCTTTCTTTCCAAACCTCATGAACTTATTCCATGGATATATGTGTAGAAATACCATGTATCAACCTTTGAACTCAAGCTCTTGTCAAGAGTTATCTGCATAAATATTCTATTGACTTTGGGCCTCCTTGATATGATGATGAATGTTTTTCACTTTCTCCACCATTTCTTTGACCTTTTCAAGTCCTAGAATCTTACTTTCACCGACTTCATCCAAACACAATGATGTTCTGTACCTTCTCCCATAAAGGGCTTCATATGGTGCCATTCGGATGCTCGAGTAGAAACTGTTATTGTAGGAGAATTCAAAAAGTGGAATATATTAGTCCTATCTTCCATTGAAGTCCATATAACATGATCTTAACATATCTTCCAGTGTATGAATAGTTCTCTCAGATTGGCCATCAGTTTGAGGATAATAGGTTGTACTGAAGTTCAGTTTAGTGTATAGAGAAATTTGGAAACTTTTCCAGAACTTTGAGGTGAATCTTAAATCATGATCAGATACAATAGATTGTGGTACTCTATGCAGCCTTACCACTTATTTGATGTAGATCCATGCAAGTTGGTATAATGAGAAGTCCTCTAAAATCATGATAAAGTGAGATGTCTTCGTAAGATAATCCATAATGACCCATATAACATTGTTTCTTCTAAATGTCATTGGAATTCTAGTGACAATGTCCATGGTAATGTTGTCCCGCTTCCATGTTGGTATGTGTAGTGGTTGCATCACCCCCTTAGAATTTTTCCTCCCAGCCTTCACTTACTGACATACCAGTCACTTTTATGTATATTCATATATCTCCCTTTTCATATTGTCCAAAAAAAAGTTTTCTCAGAGATATCGATACATCTTTATGCTCCCCGGGTGAATAGAGAAGGTTGAGCTATACACATCATTCAAAAGCTACTTGTTAATCTATATATCAGATGGTACACAAAACCGTGACCCAAATATCACAATTACATCCTTTTCAACCATGAACTTTGAGTATTTACTATTTATGATAGATTCCACCCTTTTCATAACTTCCACATCCTATCTTTGAGCATCCTTTATTTTCTCCATGAGGGACGGTTGAGTAATAATTTGAGAAAGGATTAATGATGTTCCTACCTTAATGATTCCCATGTCCATCCTCTAAAAATATAAGAAGATTGGATCCTTTTTAATTCTCATTATTGATAAAGATGCATGATCCTTTCTACTTAGAGCATATTCCACCCTGTTTGCCTTACCGGGATGGTAGTGGATTGAGAATTCATAATACTTGATGAGTTCTATCTATCTTCATCAGATCATATTAAGATATGCTTATGTGAATATATATTTGAGGTTCTTGTGATTAATTACACTTCTCCCAATAGAGATAATGCTTCCATATTTTCAATTCAAAGATCACAGATACCAACTCCAGATCATGCGTGGGATATTTTTCTCATGGATTTTCAGATGCCTTGAGGTATAGGCTATCAATTTATCATTTTGAATCAACACACAACCCATGACCCTCTTTTAATCATCACTAAATACCACATAAAGTTCTCCACTCATGGGTAATGTTATCACATGCACAGTAATAAGCCTCCTTTTTAACTCCTTCAAGCTCTCTTTGCATTAATCACTCCAAGAAAACTTTAATCCCTTCCATGTTAGCTTGGTAAGAGGGTTGGAAAGTTATGAAAAATTTATAACAAATTGGAGATAATATCTAGCTAACCCCAAGAAGCTATGGATATCCGTTACTGATGTTGGCCTCAACCATCTCTCAATTTTAGTTGTCTTGGAGGGATCCCAAGATATCCCATTGCTTGTGATGATATGACCCAAGAATGATACCTCCTTCAACCAGAACTCACACTTGTTATACTTTTCATAGATCTTCTCCGTCCTCAAGGTCTCTAGTATAGTTCTTAGATGATCCTCATGATCCTCCTTGGTTTTATAGTATATTAGAATATCATCTATAAAGACTACCACAAATTTGTCTAGGTAATCTCTAAAGGCACTATTCATGAAGTCCATAAAGATTGATGGAGAATTAGTGAGTCCAAAAGGAATTACTATGTATTCTTAGTGCCATAATCAAGTACGAAAAGCAGTCTTGGGTATATCTTCCTTCTTCATCCTTATTTGATAATATCTCGACTGCAAATCCACCTTGGAGGAGTATTGTGCTCCATGCAACTGATCGAACAAGTCATCAATTTGTGATAGACGATAGTTGTTCTTTATCATGATTTTTTTGAGCTCACGATAATCAATACCAAGTCACATTGACCCATCATTCTTGAAAAAGAGGACCGGTGCACCCCATGGTGACGCACTGTGGCGTATAAACTCTTTATCCAAATTCGCTTATAGTTGTTTCTTTAGCTCTAAAAGTTCCAAAACAACCATTCTATATGGAGTCTTGGATATTAGAAACTCCCCAGTTATAAGGTCAATTGAGAATTTAACATCTCTTCTAGGAGGAAGACCAGGAAATTACTTGGGAAACACGCCATCAAATTCCCTCACAATAAGAATATCTTTAAGAATGGTTGCCTCCTTATACTCAATCATCTGATCCAGATACACATGCTCATAGGGTAGTAATATCCATTCTTGAGATGATGTAACTAATGAATATTCATCTTCCTCCTTGAAATTGTATAGAATCAGTGGTCAATTCTCTATATAGAGAGTGATTTCCCTCTCACATCAATTTATGTTGGCTTTATATAGGGAAATCCAATCAATGACATGAATTACATCAAATTACACCAGAGGGAGTATGAAGAGGTTTTCTAGGAAGTTCAATCCACAAATTATGACAGGGGAGGAGTTATATTCATGGGATGTAATGATTTCCCCATTTTCTGTACTCACCAACATCTTTACTTCCATGATTTATAGTGGTGTTGGGATTTTTCTACCAAACATTCAGGATATAAAATAATGCATAGAACTATGGTCGATAACCCTTCCTTTCAATTTTTGATTCTGGATCTACTCTATCCAATATAGACTAGGAGATGAGTACTTTTAAACTATTAAACACATAAATGAGAATCCAATGGGAAAAGGGATAACTTATAAATTACATTTATTTCCTTAACTTATGAATTTATAAGATTTAATCTATGTTTTCCATGATCTACTTCCTAACATATATTCTTAGAGGAATTTTTTTATTCCCATAAAAATGGTTCGTATTAAGCTTATGAATTTACCAAAGAATATCACCTGGGTGTGTTGTAACCAAGAGTGAAGCAAGGCCCATTATTGTGTACCAGGATACCCCATGTCAAGCCTGAAACTCCTTGTCAGAGTTTTCACTCCTAGGTACATCTGTGCTAGAGTCGCCTCTACCCACTCGTATCCAAACAAGGATGTATTTTCTTGATAAACCACCTAATAATTACTCAAAAAAACTTAGGGATGTTTTTATTATACTTAGTATTATACCTATGGATTTCACTAGGGTTTTATAATCCTAATCACAAAAATAACTAAACCTATCCTCTGATACAAACTATAACAACCCTTCTCTTTATTACACACTTAAACATGATTTATTACATAAATTATTTACTTGATACAACATGAAATATAAAGAGGTATAGTGTCATTGGGGATTAATAAACATTACATAATGACATAAAACATGAAACAAAACATCTTTATTGAAAAATTCCTTTACATGACCACTACATTCCCTCATACTTAGCATTCTATGAGATAACCTGAGGACATGCCTAATAAAAGGGTGAGATATATAGACCAGCAAGGGATTAAACAAGGAATAACATGAAGAATAAAATACATGTTAGGCAATAGGAATATCAATGAAGAATAAAAGAAACACGAACATAAAGGAATGATATAGAATTATTATCATAACATGGAAATTTGGAAACAACACTTAACATGGTATAAACATGAGCCAAGGATAATTGCACATGGAGCATGGGTAAAACCTCATTGCACTTGAATTAGCATGAGTAAATCCTCAATGAACATGAATTAGAATGAGTAAATACTCATTTCACTTGAATTAACATGAGTAAATCTACATTTCACTTGATGTATCATGATACTAATCTTTACCAAATGCATTGGAGCGCTATTAGGGCGCACCTTTCTTAAACATTTCATTTCATGCATAAGTGTACCACATGGATCATTCAAAATGAAATAATTAAATATTCTAATTAATTCCATTATAATGGAATGTTTAATTCATACATGAAACTATATAATCAATAAGTAAATGTGCATAAAGGTTAATACCATTGATAGAGAAATGAGCATGGTATTCACGACACAATTACTTTGGCTTGGAAAATCGCGGTGTAATTTCTGTAGCATAATGGCGTGACATAAGGATTCATAAAAATGGTTGATAAGAGAGAAAGGGGTTTCTCATAATCTATAAATGAAATATATATAAATTGTGTCATATAGATAAATTTACCAACAAATGTAATGGAATTTATATTTAAAATAAAAAATAATCTCTTGAATGTAAATGAGAAGAGAGAAATTCCTTACAGAATTTCGGCATGGTAACAGGTGTACATGGGAGGAATTAATGAGAGATAAAGGGGTATATCATCAATAAAACATAAATAGGGAAGTATTAAAGAGGTGAGAAACCATACCCAAACATTTAATATTTAAAATAAAAGGGCATAACAATATTAAGAAACTTGGATAAAATGAGAAAGGAAGGAATCCCTTACTTGGAAGTATAATACCAAAGGCTTGGGAGAGGCTTGAGAGAGGATTCTTGGGAGCTTGGGGCACCTCAAGAGGATTATAGAGATATGAGGGTAGAGGTTGGATGAACTCAAAAGTATTTGAGTGAGGAGTAAGTGGTATCTTGGGTTGGTTTATATGGGAAAGGAGAGGGAATTCTTTATTATTTATGTTTGGGACACCGCACATTAAACTAATCAAAACAACAAACCATCCCCTAGTTTTTGCCCATGGTTTTGGAAAAAGGGGAGTGAAAAACAATATTTTATAATTCCAATGGCTTAAATTCTTAAAATTATAGGGTTTTATATTTGGAGGTGAGTCACACCCTCAAGGAAATCAATTTAAAAAGCTAAATTTTTTATAAGTCTTGGAGGGTCCACTAAAGCTTTGTAAAATAAATCAAATAGACCTAAAATAACATTATTTTAATGGTAAAACATATATTGACCGAAAATAATGTTTATATTATTTTATTACATCACTATTGGGTCATTATGATTTCATAAAACACGTTACATATTTAAAAGGTATTTAATTTTAACCAAAAAATTTGACTATCTCAGAAAATTATGAAAAATTTACTGTTGGATAATTTCGACAACCTGATTCCAAAAATAATATTAATTTTATCCAAATAATTTTCTAAATATGTTAATTTTCACTTTTAAAATACAAACTAATATTTATCGAACATTTTTGGGTTTTGACAAAAATAACTTTCAAACAATAATAAAAATTACAATTGTATTCATAAAAATTATACAATCATTTATACTTAATAAAAAGTAATTTAATAATAATAATATTTTATCAAAATATTATTTAATTCAAAAATTCATTAATTTATCAAAACAGATTTCTTAGTTGAATATTAACTAAAAATACTATTTGTGCTTTAAAAACTATTTACAAAGTAACAATAATAAAATGAATGTATATTCTTCATTATATAAAAAATAATGCACATAGTCACAGTGTTAAGGTATTTTCACTAGTGGAAAAAATGTTTAACACGTCGGTTCTATATAACCAACATTGAAAGCTGTAAAAATTGATTTATCACGTTGGTTATTTTATAACCGACGTGATAAATGGATGAGAATCAATTTTTTATGTCGGTTATTTTATAAACGATGTGATAAAGATAATCTCAGAAATTTATCACAACGATTATCAAAATAACCGACGTGATAAAGCGCCATTTATCATGTCGGTTATAAAATAACTTACATGATAAATTTTTTCCAATGTAGATTATTAAATAACCGAAGTTATAAACATAAAAAAAATAGTTCACCACATCAGTTATTAAATAACCAACGTGATAAAGCTTTTAATTCATTTATCACACCCCGTATTCAGTTATTCTGTTTTCTTCAATCGGGTGACCTGTGACTCATCTCTCTCATGCAGAAAACCTAGAAAGGATTCTTCAAAGTCATTCCCTCCAACCTCATTTTTCCAATATCATTATTCATATTTATTTTCATCAGATATATCTGGTTGACTCGCTACACTCATGTAATCCTCACACAGCTCGGTTTCAGTTTTTTATTTTTCACGATACCCTAAACTATTTTTTGAGATGTTATTTTTCTTTGTTATTCCTATCATGGTAAGTTTGATAGTGTTTATTTATACCATGCTAAATTAGTTTCTGGTAAAATAAACTGATCGAAGTGATATCATGCAAGTTTATGGTTTTTGTGTGTTCTATCATGTGTGTGTGTGCGTACAGGGGGTGGGGGGCTGTCCAGGGGGGTGGGGGTGTCTCGGGGTGTCAAAGGGGGTGGGGGGTGGTGTATAGGGGGGTGTGGGGGATGTCCAAGGGTGTTGGGGGTGTCCAAGGGGGGTGGGGGTAGTGTCTAGGGGTATGAGGGGAAGTCCAAGGGTAGGGGTGTCTAGGAGTGGGGGTGGTGGTGGTGTCTAGGGGGTGAGTGGGATGTCCAAGGGGGTAGGGGTGTCCATGGGGGGAGAGGGTGTCCATGGAGGGTGAGGGGGGTGCTGTTTAGAGGGATTGGGGGCTGTCCAGGGGGCCAGGGGCTGTCCAGAGGGTTGGGGGGCTGTCCAGGGGGTGGGGGGGGGGGCTGTCTAGAGGGGTGGGGGGGGGGGGGGTATAGCTAAGGGGGTGGTGGTGTCCAAGGTGGTGGGGGTGGTGTCCAGGGGGGTGAGGGGGCTTTCCAATGGGTAGGGGTGTCCAGGGGGTGGAGGTGGTGTCGAGGGTGGTGAGGGGGCTCTCCAGGGGGTGGGTGGGTGGGGGGGGGGGTATCCAGGGGTGTCCAAGGGGGTAGGGGTGGGGGTGGTGTCTAGGGGGTGGGGTGGGGGGGGGGTGTCTAGAGGGGTTAAGGGGCTATCCAGGGGGTGGGGGTGGGTAGGGGCTATCAAAGGTGGTGGTGGTGTCCATGGGGTGTCCAGGGGGTGGTGTCTTGGGGAGTGAGGGTTCTTTCCAAGGGGGTGGGGGTGTCCAGGGGTGGGGGTGGTGTACTGGGGGGTGATTGGGCTGGCCAAGGGAGGGGAGGGGGGGGGGTGTCCTGGGGGGTGTGGGGCTATCCAGGGGGTGTCAAATGTGGTAGGGTGTGGGGGGTGGTGTCTGGGGGGGGGGGGTGAGGGGGCTTTCTAAGGGGGTAAGGGTTTCCAGGGGGTGGGGGTGTCCAGGGGGTGAGGGGGCAGTCCAGGGGGTGGGGGTGTCTAAGTGGGTAGGCAGTTGGGGGTGGTGTCCAGGGGTGGTGGGGGTGTCCATGGGGGTGGGGGGTGGTGTCCAGTGGGTGAGTGGGATTTTCAAGAGGGTAAGGGGTTTCTAGGGGGTGGGGGTGTCCATAGGGGGTGGGGGTGCTATTTAGTGGGTGGGGGGGGGGGGTGTTCAGGGGGTGCAACCTAACTGTGCACAATTCCCAAGTTTTTAAAAAATGTATATTTTACCATTTACCATATCGAATTTTAACAAGAAAACACCTCTTTCTCCCCCATTAAGAACATGAAACCCTAGAAGTATCCTCCTCCTCTTCTCAATGCCTCTCACCTCCTTCCAATGGTGATTCCAAGTGGTTTCTACAAGTTTGGGGGTGATTTTTCTGTATAATATCCTCCTTCTCCATCTTATTCATTCTTCCTTTTTCTTCTTAGTTGTTCTTCTTCATTGGTTCCTTTGGTCTAGGGTTCTTGTTTATTTGTTTCTAAATTTAGGGTTTCATCTTGTTATGGTTCTTCTTGGTATTCCTTGCTCATTTGGACCTTCTTGAAGCCATTTTGAGTGGTCATAATTGAAGGTGTCTTGGACTGAAGTAGGTTTCCCTATGTATTGGACTTTAAATTAAGAATAATTGATTTATTTATGTTTTCTACCCTGATTTTATGCTTGTTAAAAAAATATAATTTTTTGAAATATTACTTGAATTAAATCATGTTGCATTACCATTGAATTAAATTTTGTGGAATTATTTTACATAGCCCTACACAACAAGTGTTTGATTAAAATCCTGGTTAGCCCTTATAACTGGTTTATGATTTCCAAATGATGTCATGCCTTTTCAAATTTGTTTCAAATTTTTCATGGATTCCTAAATGGTGTGTTTGGATACTTTTGAAAACGTTTTTCTGTTAAAAGAATGGGTGTGGCCTAGTTGGCACTTTCAGAAAGTGGGTTTTCTTTCGAAAACTCTCATTGGAAAGTGTCTCTTGCATTATCATTATTAAAAGGAATGGTAATGTCCTTGGTATAGGACTTCCATTGTGCATTGATGGCCCTAAGGCAAGGGGACTTACTTGGAGTGGTGTTCTGGGGTGATTCTTGTGGGTGTGTGGCTTATGTGTGTCTTGTGATTATTCTTTATATATGGTTGACTGTTTGATACTCCTCAGATCACCCCCATTTTAGACATAACATGGTAACCTAGAATTGGTTGTGGATTGTTTGATAATTCTTGCTATACTAGTTTAAGACTATGAACTGGCTAATTGACCCTTAGTATAAAAATGCTCTACTTTGAGGATGGTTCCCCTCGTGCATTAGGGCTGTTTGATTGCATCAGGCACAACAAAAGGATAGATTATGTTACAATATATTCTATATTTTTCCCCTAAGATCATATATATTACCATGTTCTCTGACACTTGTTTATTCATCGAGGATAATCTAGGTGCCTCATTGGGTATGGTTACCTAAATATAATTTACCCATTTCCCTCATTATGTCATCATTGATTATGCTACCTAATAGTGGTGTGCCTTTTTGGTAAAATTTAATACTTGGTTTTAAATGTTTTCATTAGGATTATTTTTAGAAAAACTATGTTTATTTTCCTATATTTCAAACAAGCAGCAAATGAATCTTTTATTTAAATGAAATGCATAGGGACAACCCTTACACCTTGGACACCCCCTACCCCCTTGGACACCTTGGATATCCCCTACCCCCATGGATAGTCCTTACCCCCTTAGACAGCCCCACCACCCCCTAGACAGCCCCTACCCCCTTGGAAACCCCTTGGTATATATATATCCCAACGGTTTCATTGAAACCGTTGGAATATTTTAACTTCCGGTAGTCTATACCAACGGTTCCTGTAGAATCGTTGGTATAGAGCTATTGCAACAACCGTCATGCCAACAGTGTGTGAAACTGTTGGGGTATTCTATCCCAATGGTTTTAAGGGCTATCCCAATGGTTTCAAATCATTGGGATATGTGTAATTTTTAGTAGTGAATGTATACATATTTTAATAGTTACACTTTATATTTATTTTTTATAGAAGGGTGAATTTGGTATCCAGTTGCATCACGATGTATTTTCTATGTAACTTAAGAAGAAAAGATCCAAGATGAATTTAAAACTATTAAATTTAACTATATATATTTTTAAAAATCATTTTCATGCATATTTTTTTCAAATACGAATGGATTTTTATTATATTTCAAAAAAAATTTACATTCAAATTATGATATTTTTCATATAAATATATATTTTTCTTATCTTAAAAAGATGTATAATTTTGATATTTTTTATAGGAAATAATGAGTCTATGTTGTATTATGACACCTCTAATGAGTAATGAATATGAGGAAGGTGTTGAAGAATTTTTGGAATTTTCTAAACAAAATGTTTGAAGTAGTGAAATTTTTTCTATCCATTCCTGAAATGTTTGAATATGAAGAAGTTAAAAAGTAGAGAGATTAAAGATCATCTGATTTGTCATGGTTTTAATCTGAGTTAAAACCTTTGGATTTGGCATGGTGAAATTGGAAAAAATATCAGATCTACTGATGATGATGATTTTCAATATGGTAACTCTGATAGAATTGAAGAAAGGATCTGTGATATAGCAATAGAACTAATTGAGATAGAACCGACAGTTGCACATCTATATGGTGATACTGAAAAACCATTGTATCTTGGTTGTATAGATTTTAAGGTTTTTTCGGTGGTGTTAAGATTGATTAACCTAAAGGAAAAACATGGATGGAGTGACATAAGTTTTACAGAGCTGCTATAATTGTTGAAAGACATTCTTTCAAAAGAAAAGGATCTTCCATATTCACATTATAAGGCCAAGAAAATATTATGCCCGATGGGATTGGGATACAAGAAAATACATGCCTATCTAAATGACTGTATGATATATAGGATGAAATATGAATTTCTACCAGAGTTTCCTAAATATAGGACATCACAGTATAAGTTGAAAGAAAAACCACAGGCTGATGTAGAGATTACAAATATCCCTTCCAAGGTATTTTGGCATCTTCCTATAATTCATCATTTGAAACATTTATTTTCTAATTCACATGATTCAAAAAGGTTATTATGGAATAATTATGAGCAGATATGTGATGGGAAAATACATTATCCAAATGATTTTCCACAATAGAAGAAAATTGATGAGCAGTATCCTACATTTGGAAAATAAATTATAAATCTCAGACTAGGGTTGTGCATAGATGGAATGAATCCATATCGAACTCTCAGTAGAACACATAGTTCATGGCCTATTTTATTGGAAATTTACAACCTCTCTCTTAATGTTTGTATGAATAATAAATATGTCATGTTGAGTATAATTATCTGTGGTCTGAAGAAACCCAGAAATGATATTGATTTTTTCTTGTCACCATTGATTGATGATTTGAAACTTTTTTTGGAAGGATGGTATTAGGGAGTATGATTCTTATAAAATGGAATATTTTTAACTACATGCAGTGCTTATGTTCACTATAAATAACTTCCCAATATATGGAAATTAGTCTGGATATAGTGTTAAGGGGCATAATGCATGCCTAATTTGCAAACAACAGACTTTATATTGTCAATTGCATCATAGAAGGAAAACAATGCACATGGGTCATCGAAAGTTTTTGCATATGGATCACTCTTATAGAAGACTAAAAAAGGCATTTAATAGCTCACAATAATTTGATATTTCTCCCAAAACTTTATCCCCTGATGAGTATTTTGAGAGGGTGGAAAACCTTGATGTGACATTGGGAAGGACATAGAAATTTGATAATGATAGACATATTTGGAAGAAAAGTTCAATATTTTTTGAGATACCATATTGGAGATATCATGAAGTGAAACATAATATTGGTTTCATGCATGTGGAGAATAATATCAGTGACATTTTGATTAGAAAATTGCTAGATATTAAAGGAAAGACAAAAGATGGGTTGAATGCAAGATTATACTTACTATCAATGGGAATACGCTTGGATTTAGCTCCCACTCCTAATAGAAGATGAACATTTCTTCCCCCAACTTGTCATACATTATCCAAGAGGGAGAAAATTATCTTTTTTAAATGTCTTTATGATATAAAAATCCCTCAAGGTTATTCTTCAAATGTAATTTTTTTTGTCTCTTTGAAGGATTTGAAGTTGATAGGTATGAAATCTCATGATTGTCATGTCATGATGCAACAACTTATACTAGTTAAATTGCGTAGAATATTTTCCATCCATTTTAGAAATACTATAATGAAGTTGTATTATTTTTTCAATTCGATTTTTAATAAGGTGATTGGTGTGAATGCTCTGAAAATTTTGGAAAAGGATGCAATTTGTATACTTTGTTAATTGGAAATGTATTTTCCTCCATACTTTTTTTTTGAAATAATGGTGCATTTAATGATTCATCTCATTCGAGAAATAAAGCTTTGTAGACTTGTATATCTTTGTTGTATGTATCCTTTTGAAAGGTATATGAAAATATTGAAGGGGTATGTTAAGAATCCCTATCGACCTGAGGCCTCCTTTATTGAAAAGTATATTTCTAAGGATGTTTCGGAGTTTTGTACGATCCACTTGGCTACGATGGAGAACATAGGTTTCCCACCATCTCACCATGAACGAGTAAATAATGAGGGAAACAGGATTCATGGCTTGAAAGTCAAATCATTGGCAGCTGAATAGATGAAAAAGATATAATTATACATCTTGAATAAGATAGTTGATGCTCAACTATATATCACATTGAATATTAATGAGTTGAAACAAAGTCATCCAAAAAAGAAAGAAATTTGGATTTTGAATGAGCACAACAAAACATTTTTTTCATGGTTTAAAAATACCTTTCTTGTTAGATCAGATGTATCTGAGACACTAAGATGGTTAGTGGGTGGTCCATGTTTAAATGTGATAAGATGGTCCGGTTATGACATTCATGGATATACATTTCATATGAAAGCTCAGGACAACAAAAGTGCAGTTTAGAATAGTGGTGTGTCATTGTTTTTAGAAGTAATGTATTTTTTGAGTTCTAAAGAAAAAAACCCAATTTATACATCAAATGCATATTATGGTGTTATTGAAGAAATATGGGAGGTTGATTACATTAAAATTAAAGTTTATGTGTTTAACTGAAAATGGTTTATCAGTAACAACAGTTTCAGACACAATCAATTTGGAATGAAAATTTTTAATCTGAATAGATTGGAAGACAGAACAGATTCTTTTATAGTGGAAACACATGAAAAATATATTTTATATGTAGTTCATCAATCATATATGAAATGATATATTTTTTTACAAGAGAAAAAAAAATATGTTGGTGGGGATAAACTTAATGAAGATGCTGATTTAAGTGAGATCCCTACTTCCATGGAAAGATTAGCAGAACATAATGATGATCATGTTGAAGACATGGTTTGTGCCATAAATAATGATAATAAAAAAGGAATTTAGGAAAACAATCCATTTTTACATTCTTATTATTATAGGTAACATATGTTTATTTATTGTTTATATTTATTATTTTGATAAAATGTTAGATATTGTAATTTTTTCTTTTATTAAAATGATTATTAAGACAAATAAGTAGAAGTTTTTGTTCATTTTAATTTTGTTTAGTTTAGTATATCATGTATACCTTTACCAAAATTATATATCTATTATTTTTGTTGAATGACAATTACATTACTATGCTTAACATGTTAAACATGTTTACCATAGTTTACCTTTATGTAACTTATATATTTATTGATTTTGTTGAATGAAAATTACACTACCATGTTTACCATTGTTTAACATGCCTACCATATTAACCATGTTTACTATTATGTAACTTAGTCCAATTTTCCATTTTCTATTTACATTAGTATTGTTGTATTTGAATTTGTATATTTGTGAACTAATGTTTGTTTTTTTTATTTAAAGGATAATGACAGATCAACCAGTTGATCAACCACATGATTATAGAGATGAGCATAATGATCATACCTCTGGGGAAGAACATTCACATGTTCCTCTTGATGTTCCCCAATCATCCAAATGTTCTTCTATAACGACAAATAACAGTTCAAGAGTTGGTAAATGTGGGTGCATATGTTTACCAAAATTATCACTTGCCTATACGCAGGATCAGAGGATAATCATTGAGTATGATGAGAATGATATTCCTAGAGGTATAAATGAAAAATATTTTAAGAGTTTTGTATCAACTCAGGGTAAGAGAAAAGTAAGCATTTTGTACAATGATTAGAGAAGTGTGGAAAAAGCGATAATATCTCAGTTGTGGGAGATGATTTTGGTAAGATCTTTTTCTATTGTTTGCCTATTATTTAAATGTTTCTAGAATAATATGTTTTACCTCTTCTTTATCATATGACATTTGATATTCCTGACACTAGAGGAGTCACAAAGAAATTATTATCGATGGCTGAAAGGAGATGGAGTGATTTAAAATCAACCCTCACATATGATTTCATTTTTGGTCATAGGATTCTTGACAATCCATGTCATATATATCTTTTCATATATGAAGAGACATGGACACAGTTTGTTGATAGTAGAAGAAAAGATTTATTTTTGTTAAGGGAAATGTATACTTTTATAAGCTTTCTTATATAAATGATATTATTAATGTTTTGTTAATGATTTCTTATTCTTAATTTACAACCAACAAGGACATCTCATTAGGATATCCAATACAAAAATGTATACCCTCATAGTTTATCTCGAGGAGGGTATACATTATTGGAAGAACAAATGATGATGGAAAATTTAAAAAAACTGAGAGCTGAGTCTCCAATCTCTGGAGAGGTTTCCCCTCCATCCCCTCCATCTAGACATGAAAAATGGAAGATAGCTCAGATTAGAAAAAGGGGCAATATCTTTCAGATGATTTTAGAATCGTTGTTGAGAGGATTGTAAGATATTTATTTTATTTATTTAAGTTAACTATATTCTTTATATAATTTGAATCATTAAAGAAATGTTCAATTAATTAATACATGATTCTCTTGAGGATCAGAGTTCACAAGGGAAATTTACAGCTACTGGGAGGAAATATATTTTATCTATAGCATTGGGAAATCTTGAACATCCTAGTCATGTACGAGGATATCTGACGGGTGCATCAGTATGAAAAGTGTTGACAAGTTCTTCAACTTCTTCCATTGAGGGTTTTTATAAAAAAAATAGAATATTTAGAGGCTGAATTTTATAATATTAATTTGATGATGGAGGAAAAGATTAAAGTGTCAGTACAGTCCATGTTTGTAGATATGTAAGGACAATTTTATAATGTATCTCCCACTCCTCCACCCCCTGCAGTTCCCAATATTTATCCTCCACCTCCGCCAGTAGCTCCGACTCCCCACCTCAGCCCGAGGACCCCATTTTTTATCCTACTCCTCTATCGCAACTTCCTACTTATTGTGAGTTGTATGTTGATGATCCTCAACATCATATAGTTGTATATGGGATGGTATATTTTTTAGGAGATACAGTTCATGATCAACAGTTAGAGGTAGAGAATTATAGGGTCACTGTACAAGATATTATACATAGATCAGCTAGAGTACCATTACATACTGATGTGGTGACGAAAGTTGGACCTAATATCTTCCAATTTTTAATTTGGCCATCTAGACTTCTGCGACTCATTACCATAGAGGTATGCATGTTATATATTATATTTTTTTTATTAAAGTTTTTTTAACATTTGAAAAATAATATATTTTTCTATTTATTTTTACAAGAATACTTCAAAGGTAAAGAAATACTATATAGAAAATAACACAGACAAATGGCTACAACATTAGATACAGATTCTAGTAGTCTTGATATATTTTCAAGATATTCAAATTTGTTGGCGGATCATTATGAGTTTCCAATGGAAGCTCATGTTTGTGGACGTGCAATAAATATGGGGATTCTGAAAAATGATATCATTGAGCTTGTTACTGGAGATTAGTTGGGCATCAATGTGGTGAATTTGTTTTTCCATTTAAGTCTTAACACCTTTTTCCCAGCATTATATTTATTAAAAATGTTATACTTATGTCTATTTTTTATTAGGTATCTTTATAACATGTGATAGAAGAATGAGTGGACATATGTATATGGATTCATGGAACCCACATTTGATTTCCCCTGAAGCACATGCATTGGATGAAGAACAAAGAATTATTTATGTTGCTAAAATATTTGAACAGAACATAATCAAACAGTGTTGGATGATGCATTTTTGTGAGAGGTATGAAACATTTCTCTTTTAAAGAGTTCATTATATTTTATCAAAAAAAAACCACAAACCTTAAATTTTCTTTTTATCAGTGATCATTAGATGTTAGGTGCTTTTTTTCCAAGAGAGAAAACACTTTATTAAAATATGCTCTTTCCATGTCGATGTGCAGGAAAGTTTTAAGAATATGTTGGAAAAGTTAGTTTCAATTTATTAATAGTTTTATATATAATAATGAATTTTAAATTTATCCCATTCATACTATTTTCTAACAGGGGATGTGTCTACATTCAAAAAAACACAAAGAAAATGAGTGTCAGGATCAAATATGTAAACATAAAGGTAAATATCCATTTATAATTTTTAATTTATGATGTTTTATATAAAAATAATATTTTGAATTTACACAAATTTAAATTGAATTTTCATGAACAACAATCTAGCGTCAAATGCAGATATTATATGTTAAGATTTATGCATGAAATAATTACAACTGGAACACTTATACACTATGACCTGGTAAGATTTTTTTAACTTTTATATAATATTTCATTTGATTTATTCATTATAAATCTTAACTACTATCATTTTACTTTGTAGCTATTTGATGAACCTCAACCCTATAGTGCTCAAGATTTCAAACACTTACAATTTGAATTGATAAATTATTTTACAGGTTTGACTAGATTTTAGTTTGTTTGTAGTGTAAAATATAATTTTGAATATTGTCATTATAATTGTATATTTGGAAGTAATTTAGGTTGTATTTAGGTTTTTTAGTTGACAGCGTATGTTTTGAATGTTTTATATGTGAATGTTTAATTTTGGTATACTTCTTGTTTTCGTTTAGTTCTGATGGTTTGTCTGGTATGGATTATGTTCTTAGGGGGGGGGAGGGTGTCTATGGGTGTGGTGGGGTGTCCAGTGGGGGGGGGGGTACTGGGGTGTGGGATGGATTTCCAGTGGGGTGTGGGGTTTCCAGGGTGTCCACGGGGTGAGAGGGTGTCTAGGAGGGTGAGAGGGTTGTCCAGGGGAGTGGGGGCTATCTAAGAGGAGTGGGGGGGGGGCTATCCAGGGTGTGAGGGGTGACCAGTGGGGTGTGTGGGTGGGGGGTGGGGGTTTCCAGGGGTTTGGGTGGGTTTTCCAATGGTGTGGGGGGTGTCCAGGAGGGTGGGGGAGGGGTTGTGCAAGGGTGTGTGTGTGGGGGGGGGGGGGGGAGGGGGGGGGGGGAGGGGGTGTGGGGGGGTCCAGGGGTGTGGGAGGGCTATCCAGTGGGGTGGGGGTGTCCAGGGTGTCCATGGGCATGGGAGGGTGGGGGGGCTGTCCAGGGGAGTGGGGGGCTATCTAGGATGGGGGGGGGGGCTATCCAGGGGGTATCTAGGGGTGTGGGGGTGTCCAGTGGGGGGGGGGGTGGGGGTGGGGGTGGGGGTTTCAGAGGTATGGGGGTTTTTTTTATTAGAGTGGGGGGTGTCCATGGGGGTGGGAGGGTGTCCAAGAGGGTGGGAGGGTTGTCCAGGGGGTGGGGGCTATACTAGAGGGGGGGGGGGGGGCAGTCCAAGGGGTGTGGAGAATTTTCCAGTGAAGTGGGGGGGGGGGGGGGTTCTAGGGGTGTTGGAGGGATTTCCAGTGGGGTGCGGGTGTATAGGGTGTCAATGGGGGTGGGAGGGCTGTCTAGGGGAGTGGGGGCTTTCCAGGAGGGGTGGGGTGGGGGTGGGGCTGTCCAGGGGGTATGCAGGGGTGTGTGTGTGTGGGGGGGGGGGGGGGTCCAGTGGGGTGGGGGTTTTCAAGGGGTGTGTGAGGGCTGTCCAGTGGGGTGGGGGATGTATAGGGTGTCCATGGGGGAGGGGGGTGTCCAGGAGGGTGGGTGGGATGTCTAGGGGGTGGGGTTTGTCCAGGAGGGTGTGGGGGGGGGGCTTTCCAGGGGGTGTCCAGGGTAGTGTGTATGTGTGTGTGTGTGTGTGGGGGGGGGTCCAATGGGGTGGGTGGGTTTCCAAGGGTGTGGGAGGGATGTCCAGTGGGGGGTGTCCAGGGTTTCTATGGGAGTGGGAGGGTGTCCATGAGAGAGGGTGGGCTGTCCAAGGGAGTGGGGATCTGTCTAGGAGGGGTGGGGGTGGGGGATTTCCAGGGGTATCTCAGGGTGTGAGTGGTGTCCATTGGGGTGTGGGGGTGTGGGGGGGGGGGGGTTCTAGGTGTGTGGGAGTGTTGTCCACCGGGGTGGGTGGGGGGGGGGGTGTCTAGGGTATCCATGTGGGTGGGATGGTGGGAGGATTATCCAGGGGGTGGGGGCTATCCATGAGGGGGGGGGGGGGTGGGGGGGGTGTCCAGTGTGGTGGAGGTGGTGGAGGGGGGGGGGGGGGTTCCAGTGGTGTGGGGGGGTTGTCTGGTGGGGTGGTGGGTGTCCAGGGTGTCCATGGGGGTGGGAGGGTGTCCAAGAGTGTGGAAGGGCTATCCAGGGGAGTGGGGGGATATCCAGAAGGGGTGGGAACTATCTAGGGTGTATTCAGGGGTGTGGGGGGTGTCCAGTAGGGTGGGGTGGGGGGGGGGGGTTAGGGGGGGAGTGGGTTCTAGGGGTGTGGGAGGGTTTTCCAGTGGGGTGGGGTGTGTGTGGGGGGGTGTTCAGGGTGCCCATGTGGGTGGGAGGGTGTCCAGGGGGGTGGGAGGGTTGTCCAAGGGTGTGGGGGTCGTCCCGTGGGGTGCAGCGATTCTAGCGGTGTGGGAGGGCTATCCAGTGGGGCAGGGGGGGGGGGGTGTCCAGGGTGTCCATGGGGGTGAGAGGGTGTCCAGGAGGGTAGGAGGGCTGTATAGAGGAGGGGGTGACTGTGGTGTTCATGGGGGTGAGAGGGTGTCTGGGGTGTCCATGGGGGTGAGAGGGTGTCCAGGAGGGTGGGTGGCTATCTAGGAGGGGGGGGGGGTTCCAAGGGTGTGGTAGGGCTGTCCAGTGGGGTGGGCCGGTGTTGATCTAATTTTGGTCTGGTTTTGTTATGTTTTTCGTATGTTTTAGGTTTTCTTTTATAGGGAATAGTTGTGGTTGAACGGTTTTATTAAAAAAAAATTGGTTGTCATGTCATTTATTTTATAATCGACGTAAAATATGCATGTTTATGGTTTTTAACATCAGTTATTTGAAAACCGAAGTAACAAATGCATGGGAATGGGTTTTTATGTTGGTTATTTCATAACCGATGTAATAAAAGCAATGAAAATAGGGGTTTTCATTGGTTATTTGGTAACTGATGTAATATATAGAATGAAATAGGTTTTTGCATCGATTATTTAATAACTGACATAGTATATATGTTTTCACACAGGTTATTATTTAACTGACATGAAAACTGCTAGACAGGCTTGTTTATAACATCGGTTATGAATATAACCGATATGATAAACTCTTCGATGGAACAATTTATTACGTCTTTTATTCTATAACAGATGTGAAAAAGTAGATACCATGTTAGTTATTTAAAAACCACCATAATAAATCATGACTCTGAAGCATTTTCCATGATAGTTTTGGATGAACGGATGTGAAAAATGCTTCAGATTATTGTTTTTACATCAGTTTTAAAATAACCACCATAAAAATCAATATTTATAACGTCTCTTGTAATAACGTCATCTAAAATCTGATGTAAAAAATAAAAAATAATCACTGTAAAAAACGTTTTCTACACTAGTGTTTTACATAATCCCTTATAACTCCCACCTAAGACCAAAGGGTGAGGTATAAAATGGCGAAAGACACTTGGGGTGGCTCAGATAACATCGCTCGGGTGGTAATCTCTATCAACATCTACTTCTCCCGTAGGTGGTTCCATTCAAGATTAACATGTTGAAGCTCAACTTGGGATTGGTCAAGAGTGAAGCCTAATGATGCCACCTACTTTCCGATATTCGAAAAATGGGCTTCATATGATGCAAGTATACTGGATGAGGCTATCACTTCTTTTTCAGAGTTAATTGGATTTGTTAAGGCCCTATATTTATACTAATTATGTGATCACTGTTCAAATACTATGTTAGCAACGATCACAGTTTTCAATGGTATTTTAAAAATCCAAAATCAAAAAACCAAAGAAGTTTATATGTTATATAACCATTTCATATAATAATACATTTAATTAGATCAATATGAGTTTTCATTAATGAATGTTTCGGTCGTTACAATACCTCTTCTTTTTTAATTAGGGATCTTTCCCTTCCCTTTAATTATTCATTGGGTACTTTTATATATGTACTAATTTAGGCCTCAATTATTGATCACATGAATTATTCATATGATACCATCCACATTCTTTCTTGAAATGTGTTATGTAATGTTCTTCTATACCAAAGGAATGATCTATTACTCTCTTTGTCTTACCCAGTCATTGAATGGTTCTGAACATAATTTTTTCTAATTCCGTTACTCCATGAAAAATCTATATTTCCTTCATTTGATTGAAGGTTTTTTACCTAGGTTTCATATGTCTCTGTATTTGAAAAAATAGTAATAGAAATATATTCACTTTACTCTCTAAGACATTAGTTTGAGAAATGATTACATAGAAATATATTCCATTTATTTATTGTGGGAAATATTGATAGTCTATATACATTTTATTTCTCTACAGACGATTACTTAGGAAAGTTGGTTATGTATTTAATAGTTATTTATTCCTCCATATGATTAATTCATTGGACATAACTAGTTATTGGTGGAGCCCACAGTATCCCTTGATGCATCCATATGTCTCATGATATGATCTGGCTTTGGTATTTTGGTGTATGCTTACCCAGAACAAGTTATATCCTTGAAAAATGGGCTTCATGATAAGATCATCATGTTTAAGATCATGATATCTTAGAATTGGTCATGGAATTAGTTGTCTAACATTATGAATCTCATTGGTAATAAACCAATTATTGTTATCCTTGTTGTTAATTTATTTTAATTATTATACATTGATATATTATGCTTTCAATTTCATTCTATTATGGAATTATTTTTATTATATTTTCCTTCAATATTATTTATGTTTATATTATACTCACTTATGATATTTGATGGTCATCATTTATGATTACCATTATTGAGCATTTAATATCACCCTTATTATGGTTTAATTTTTTTAGGTTATGAAGAAATTTATTTATCATGATATGTATTGAAGAATTTCCAGTGTTGAGAATTTATGGGAGATGTTTAAGACTTGTTATAAATTATGTAGTTTATTAAATAGTGGAAAATTTCCCTTGGTTAAGAAATATATAAGCATTATTAGTTTATGAGTTTTTCTAATATTATAAACATCTAAACCTAAATGTTCATGGGAATATATTTTAATTTAACATTTCTTTAATCCATGTAATAATTTGATAATTAGGTATAGGATGTTATAAGACACTAATTTGAACCACTTATGGCCAAAAATTTCTCATATAGTTTAGACATTCATGATTTTTATTCCTTTAGATTCTATAGTTATATTTTTATCTATAGAAATTTCATGTTGAGATTTTTATTTTCATCTTCTACAGATATCAAACTATATTTTTAATCACTATTAAATATTCCAACATGATAATCATGCATTTTATTTGACTCTTGAAAATATAAATCCATCTACTATTTTATTTTTTTATTTTTCTTACAACTAAAAATATTTAACATCCAAGCAGACTCTATGAAGCTTCTATGAAGCATGAATCACCTATTTTATGACATTCTAAAATACATTATCCTCACAAATAATTTTCTAAAATTATTTACCACATAAATAAACTCATTAATTTCAATGTGTGGAAAATTATTTCTTGGATTTCACATTATTTGTGAGGTTGTTCCATCTATTGAACGTATTTTTCAATAATTTTTCCAAGGAATTAGCTTCCAACTCCAGCTCTGACATTTCATGAATTATCCCCATTATATATAAAAATATGTTTGATATAATTTAAATGGGTGTATTTTATAGGTACTTCTTAACAAGAACATAGAAGTTTTATGAAGACTCAATTGAACCTCTACCATAACTTGAGTATAAATCAAAAGAGTAATATTTATGAATAGAATCAATAAGATGCACATCACTCTGAGCATATTCAGGTAGTGGATAATGCCTTATCACTTTTGATTACTTTATCAACTTATTTTCCTCTTTATTATTCCTTATTTTTAATTCCTTGACTATCACATCCAATTAAACTCTAATATGGGTGGAATCTGATTTCTCTATCTAAGGATTTTATAAACTCATATAAATTATTCACTTTATGTATGTCATATAATGACATAACGAAAAAATTAAATATTTTCTGATATTTAATTTACTCTAAAATCAATTATGGTAAAAATAGAATATCCAAATCATAGGGAACCTTGTAAATGATAAAAATTATAAGGCATAATGGGATCATCCAGACAGACCTGAGAGGGGAGTTGAATATGATGCAATATTTTGTTTTAAAAAATTCTTTTTTAAGTTCATTCTATCTTTTTTGTTTTATATACCTTTGCATCTAATTAATACAAAACAATATCTTTTTTAATTCACCCAAACCAAGAAATCACATGCAATAAAGTAAATTAGGAAGGTAAATCTTATGGTATTTTTATAAGGTTTGTCCCCTCTTAGGTATCCTACTATTTTTCATACTCAAATTTAATTGATACATAGATTCTAAAATAAAATCTTATTAGAAATTAGAAGTTAAGTGTGAGATATTTTTATCCCAAACCACTCTCACCATATTGCAAAGGTGAGTTTGTTAAAAATATGAATCATGTGAAATTGTAAAAGTATTTTCAGTGTGATCTAACCACTATATTACAAAAGTGATCAATTCTTCCACAAGTTCTTTAAATATTATCCTATGATTTTAAGAGGAAAATGATTCCTCCATCCTAAAATAGATCATTGTTAGGTCCAAGGATGTCATTAAACCTAAAATAATAACATATATTTTCAACCAGAGAACTTTGAATGTATGAATATTTTTAATATATCCCCATGAAACTCAAAAACTGAATCTGAACATAGCTCCCAGATTCTATTGAAAATAAATGTTATCTTTATATTAACTATATTCAACTGTATATATTTGGAGGAAATTTTTTGGATCTTGTTATTATTATTCTTATTTTAAACCCAACTCACTATTACACTAACATAAGCTCAATATTTTTTTCTTCCTCAATTTTTTTTATTATATTCACTTATCCCAACAGTTCTTATTTGAGGGTTTGTTAGTTTCCCTTATCTTCTATTAGTTATTCTTTGAGAGAAAGTTTTTTCATTCTCTTTCGTTCTCCCCATTACAACACGAACCCTTTATCTTAAGACTATTATATTATTCAAAAAATTGCCATATATTTCCTCAAGTGTCACACATGAATTAATAGTACAGTTGGATCCCTACCTTTTCTTGGGGTCTTATTGTAACAACCCAAGATTTTATGAGAATTATTCTTTTTAATTTCTTGGATGTCTTTTGTTGAACGCTACACCAAGATTATCTTACGCTATACGCAACAAACGTATTAGCATGAAATATACGCAACACTATTCTTGGATCATGTTACACACAGTTTCAAGTTCATTTTGTTGAAATTATTTTATGCAACATTAAGTATAGATTTTGTTTAATGTATAAATGAAATAAGTTTTGATTATGTTATACGCAACATTGAGTGTATATATATATATTCAATGTATAAATGAAATATGGTAGGATTCTGTTATTCGCAACAACGAAGGAGTCATTCACTACATGCAACCCTTACTTGGCTTACATTACACGCAATCGCGACCTTCCTCGATAGCGTGTGTAGTACGTAATACTGAGTTTCACTAAACGAGATATTATTATAATATTATTATGAACTAGCCATTATGAATAGTAATAACCACTTTTTGAAATTTTATAAATTTTATCTTTCAAAATGGACTTCATTTTTGGATTTCGAATATCGAAATTAGCCTACGGTGAAATTTTGGTATTTTTCTGAAAACATTCAATTTTTGATGAATAGTGAAAACACTGGGTTACTATTTAAAAACCAACTTTTTATTTAAATAATTATTTATTTTATTTAATTTCATTTTAGGTCAAAATTGACACATAATACCTATATAAGTTCAAATTAATTCATTGGAGTCATTTTATAATAATTTTAGATATATAAAATTTGTATTGAACTTTTCACCATCTTTTGCCCACCTCCAAGGAGAATTTACAAATTTACACAAAACATAATTTTACCGCTTCTGTGAATGGAATTTCAAAAATCCGAGAGACACAGTTGATGTTAGTAAGTAATGTTTGGTTCAATGAGATGAAAATAATTTTTGGTGAATAGTAACTTTTTACTTTTTTTTACCACGGTTAAAAGTAAATAGGGTAATTAAGGGTAAAAATGATATTATTATTACCCTAACACATGTCCTAATTCTAATGGATAAGTTTAATTAGACCGAAAACAACCTTATGAATAAAATATGGCCGTTTAGGCCCACTTGTATTAGATTAGGACATTTATTTTTAATTTATTTAAAGAAGGGTTAAAATAGTTAAAATCAAAGTTTAATAAGTAAAACATTTTTAATATAGGGTTATACATAATATAAATTCTACTATTAATATTCATTAGAAAGATAAAAATATTTCCTACATAATGGTATTTTATTTATAATTTTTAGACATTAAATTATTTAATTTATTTATAATACAATGACGATGCAGTAATTATCTTATTAATGAAATATTGAAATAATTGATGTTATAAATACCCAAATAAATGTAATTTGAGACTTTTTATGAATTAAACTAATTTTAAAGGTAAATATGACATGTTATTATTTATTTAATTAACGTTTTTCGAACTAATAATTCTGTTATGATTTTCAAAAAAAATCAATTATCAAATAGTGTCAAAATTGACATAATATAATTTTTAAAACAAATATTATATTATAAATTGTTATTTTATTCCTAAAAATATACATATTGGCAAAATGACTTAGATAAGGTTATATATATTAATAATAAACAATATGGGTTTCTTTTTGATTGTTATAGTATGTTTCTTAACCTTATAGTGTAAGAAAACAAGAAGACACGGTAAAAGTTAAATTATTTAACTTAATGTTAAATCTAAATGATAAGGTTAAAATAATTACCTAAAATTGTCCAAATTCTATTGGATGAGAGTATTGCGACCAATCCCCACCTTATCTTCTAAATAACTCAATTTGGAGCTATTAAAAACCAAATATGACTTTATAATAAAATAATATTTTTAGTTATTCCAAAGGTGCCCCTCTCTTCCCTTATAAAAGGGAACCTCCTCCCTCTCTTCCTCACACCATTATGAGTCTTGAAGCTCGACAAAACTCTACCCATTTCACTTCCCCACTTCCCTATAAACCTTATAGAGGTACTTCTCTTCTCAAAAGACCAACCCTAGTTCCCTAATATGAAGTTTAAAGGAGGTGCGTCGAAGAAGAGGTAATCTCTTCTACCGATTATTTCAAGCCTATTTCTTCTTCAACTTCTTCTTCTTTAGTTGTTTAATTATAAAGTAATAACATCAGTATCAATAATATACTAATATTTTATTATAAATATGAAATAACCCCATTTCTCCTTCTATCCATCCTACGGAAAACGAAATCACCGCGCGTGCGTATGTACGGAATACCGTCTCCACGCCGTGGTGTAATCTGTTTTTCCAACACCACCTTACTTGGATGGGTATAATGGTGTAAAGAATAATTATACATAGTTATTATAACATCGTACTGATTCTGATATATTGTATCATACACTTCAATTCAATTCAACAATTATGGGAACGATATCATCGCTCGTGCGTACGTACGGACTACCATCTCCACGACGCGATGAGATTCATTCTCAATGATTAACCATCCATGAATAATTATAAAGTATATATAATAAGTAATCATGAAATATATGACATAATAATGATACTGGATTTATGTATATATATATGTATGTCATCCAATTAATACCATTCAATTCATTGGGGAAACAAAAAAAAAACGTTCATGCATACGTACGACCTACCGTCTCCATGAATGGTGTATTTCTTTCCATTTATTGATCTATTATATATATGTATATTCTAAATATATATTATATATAAATCATGTTTTATATTTTGGAATTAAGTAATCGTGATCTATGTAATCATATGAATAATTACAAGTCAAAACACGGATGACAAATGAAACGATTTTACCCGAAACACTCTTTAACATGGAATTTACAAAAGAACAGGTAATATAAAGTCATAGGTGAACCATATATGATATCATAACAATGAATATGATTTTTTAATAAGTCAATGAAATTATTTAAATCATTATACAGAAGGTTCAGATACATACGAAGCATATTGTACCTATGGTAAGGGATAACTTCTCCAAACTCGTTCTTATCCGAGATTGTTTATTCGTAAGTATTTACTGGGGTTATTGTTCTCATCCATGTCCATGTTTCCTAAAAATGGTTTCATGTATGTTTAAAGTACCTTTTACACATTTTTTACTTTTAATACATGGTATGTATGGAATCCTTCTTTTATGAGGTTCTTTTTGACTTTTCCGACAAAAGTATGAGGAGAATGTTATTTTTAACTTATACGACTTGAACGGATTTTTACGGTTTCATAACGCCTCATTTTCATGAAGCTTACTCTAAATGATTTTATGACTATTTTCAACAAAATACTTTTATTTTAAAAGTTCATGGAATTTTTTGAAAAGAAAATTATTTTGACGAAGAAAGGATATTTTCCTCAAGAATTCATTTCAAATGTTTTATCAAAACCATTTTCCATCTAAGATGACATTATTTCATATGTGTATGTTTCATGTTTAATGTCTCTATGATTTACATGGTTCACTTTTCTTATGATGAAATGTACATTTGTTTTATATGGATTTTGAAATGATGGGATGATATTTATGAAACCCATTTTATTCATTGGGTTTTGATGAATGTTTTATGTTTATTTTGTGGCACAAGTAAGAATGATTTCATTATGAGATGGGTGGGACCTATATCTCCCTCAAATGCATTGGGTAAGATTTATATCTCATGAGATAGACATGGGTGGAATAGCAAGTTAAACCGGTTCAGTAATACATGATTGGAACGAGGAGTGAACTCGATTCAAAAGGGACTTTGTCCACTAAGATGGTCTTGGCAGCAATGTCTTGGATACTATGGAAATCATAACAAGTGTTGAATGGTTTCCACAATTACATGTTTTATTCCCATGCTATTTTATCATGATTTATGTTCCATTATGATCTATGCCTTATGTACTTCCATGTTTTATGTCATTGCTCAAGATTTTGATGTTTAGATTTTATGCTCATGTTTTTACATTCAAATGTATAAGGATTGTTTTATGTTCTCTATGATTACCCTTACTGAGCATTTGAACTCACCCTTTATATGTTTTCTTTTCCACAGGATTTAAAGAAAGGTTTTAGGTATGAAAACAAAAGGGGAATATCATTAATGGAGATGTCGAAGATTTTTCACCACGATTAGAAGATTATTTTCCGAGTTTCCAAAGACACTAAACTATTACGATCCTTGTGTGTCTTTTTTTGTTATATATTAAGTATTCCACAAAAGTAATGTAATGTCCATGTACGTCAAACTTCAGGTCTCTACACTTATTATCTTTACATTAATGGAATGAACTCAGAATATGTGTGAATGAAATAAATCTAACCACTCAAATACACCCAATCTCCTTTATCTTCAAATTTTTTGAGATCTCTCAAGTAAAATTACAACATGGGTTTGCTCCCATTTTATATTACTTATTTTTAATTTTAAATCTCTATTATAAATAATAATAGTTGATTTTATCATTTTCATTAAGTCCTTTTTCAAAAAACCTTCCATAGAAATTGAACTATATTTATTCTTCACTATATATTTTAAATTTCTTTAGAAAATTCATACAATATATCATTTTCAGAGTGGTGATTATTCTCATGACATGGAAAGCATCACCACTATATTATCTTATTAAATATATTTTATTGTTTATAGTGTAAAAATCATTTACTTAAAAAAACATGAATCGTAACTCATTTGTGATATTTTAATCACTAGATAGCTGATAAAGCTTCAAAACTTCCTATTTATACATTATTATTGAAAATAAATATACAAAACATTATGCTCCTCACATTTTATGCATGTCATTATTATCATATAATGGCTTGTTACATGTCTTTAGAAAATATTTTTGATGTTTGGAAATCGGTTGAACAAATCATTAATCCTTTCAATTTCTCACTTCGACTAATCAATTATTAATATTTTCATAATTTTACATTCCATATTTCCTTGAATTTCATACAATCTATAAATTCATGTGTTCTATGTTAGAGGTGAATATTATTCACATGAATTTAATTTTATATATTCTCTAGTTTATATACTTGATAATATTCATATGCTCAGTATGAGATTTATTTGATACGATCAATATAAAACACTAGATATGACATCTTACAATATTCCCATAAAAGTCATATTCATTGAGTGAAGTCTAATGCTGGCCAAATTCATATTTTGGAGCCATAAAATGTAGTATTATGCTCCATAAAATATGTACACTCATATAAAAGGAAAAAACTCAATGTCTTATAGCTAGTTAGATTCATACAATGACCTATAATTTATATTATATACACATAGGTTGGTTGGAGTCTAAGCAATACATCACACCCTCAAGCTAGAAGAGGATAAACCCTAAGTTTGAACCCCGCTCCTTAGTAGATGTCATCACGAGACAATATCATTTGGATCATGCTGATACAAAGACCTCTATGTTCATCAATATGAATAAATATTGACATAGATGTCTTCCCATGATTTCTTTCTCAAAAGAAGAGGTTTGAGAACTTTCCAATGATATTAATTTTGTGCTTGTTGGAAAATTTAACAAACGAAGACCCTCATTATACTTCCTCCACAAGGCCCTATAATATTTCAGATTCGTGAACTTTCACATCATCCTACTGAATTCCTAACATGTTGTTCTCTGTTTTACACATGAAAATGATTACTATAGGATTTGGACATGTGGTTTGTAGTTCTTCGGTTATTACTTCATGATGGTCTTGAAATGACCCCTAGATATTTTTTCTAAGTTATAACCCCCTATTGTCTCCATCTAGATAGGTTTCCTTGAATTTCCATTGAATTTCTTTAAGTAGAAGGCCCTCTACTCGATTTCTAGTTAATTTGGTCAATCCCTAAAATTAGATTATGCTACTTTGAATCTTTCTCAACCTTTAGTCACTACAATATGTGCATAAATTTATATTTTGAAGCTCTGCCATCACATTTTTATATTCAAAATGGTGATTATGGATTTATTCAGGTTGTTTTTTTAAAATGTTCCAGCCTAATATCAATGGTGATCTATAATTGGACACTCAAAAGGATAATGTGAGAATAAAATACATGCTTCATGCCCCATTTCTCACCTTAAGTCAATTTAAGTAAAAAAATAAGTGAAAATGGATGTTTTTTGTGTCCTCTAACCATCTAGGGGATTATGTTGATAAAAATACCAACAATAATACTATTAGTTCTTCTAAAAATAATCTCCCATCTTCTAGCCTCTTAGAATTTATGGAGGCAGTGCACAATTCTCATTCTACTAATGAGGATAAGGATTTGTTTTTTAAATCCAAGCCATCATATATTGAGGCCACACAAATTGATCATGGAGAGAACAAAAATGACCATTCTGATCTTGAGGAGTCTCTTCATGATAATTTAGATAAATATTTCCATCTTGAGGAATAATTCATAAAATTGATTACTTAAAAATGTAAAAAATAAATGATTGATTCAGATTATTTCGTCACACATAATACCAAGAAAACCCAAAAGTGTAGGGATGACAATAAAATTGAGAGAAATATTGTAACATGATCCCTAGCAGCTGCTAAGAATGAAAAAATTATTACACCCCCATAGTCTGTGCCTTCTAAACATTTAGTTATATCCTCTAAAACAACTAATTCAGAAGACACTAGTAGTGATGAAGAAGATGACCCTGCTTGTAAATATTCTTACCAAATTGAAGAGAAATTTATCTTTTTAGAGGAACTGAACTATTGGATAAAATATAATTATACAACTACTTTCTGTCAATACAAAAATGGTGAAATGTCTGCTGATATTTACCTGAAAATAATAAATAGGATGTTCCTTAAAGTGGTTGAAGAGTTTAAGAAAAATACCAACATAATCTTCAGATCTATTCCTTGGAACTGAATATTATTTATTTTCCTCTTTATATCATTTTTTTCTATTTTAATTGAGACTGATAATTTAACTCTATCATATTTTTATTCTATTGATTTATGAAGTTTTCTGGAATGTGAGTCTACTTTTTGCATGAATGCTTCTTTTATGATGGGATTTCTATGGATTTGGACTCATATGATGGATATTTTTTATTTATGATAGATGATATACATTTGAATCATATCTGGAAACTAGAACATGTCTTCCTTATCATTCTTTGATTCACTGACTTCTTATAAGGAATGAATCAATTTTGGATAGGTCTTCAATTTCTAGGTTGATGAGTTTGGGATTTTACAGTTTTTTTTTCTGACTTTAGAAGTTATTTGGATTATGTGTGGTTGTCTTATTAGTTTTTTTTCAGTTACAGCAATCTTCATCTTCTGAGAAAATTGATTTTTTAAAGGAATGCTTATTTCACTTGTTTCTGGTTCACTTTTTCATGCTGGGGTTTGTTCTTTTTTGACTTAGTTTGACAGTAGGATGGATATTTTTTAATCTCTTGTTTGTAATTTCCTTTATCCAATGATGATGTGTCCCATAATGGAAACAACTACATGAATATGAGAGTTTTATATACACATAGAGAATATTTAGTTTCTGATTTCAGAGACATCTTACCATGTGGCATTCTATTTGGGTATGTTGTAAGTTGTGGTTTTTTGAGGTGTTTTTTTGTCTATCAAAATTGCACTTCCCTCAATTCCTTATTGGTGTAATTTTGTTACACCTCAATCTTGAACATTAACTCTTTATTTTAATAAATTTATTGGGGGAATGAGTTGGGTGACCAATTAATGTCTCACTCTATCAAAAAAATGATATACCCATAGGTCACATGATGAATTCGTATGTGTAATGTCATTTAACCTAGGATATTCCATTTTTCAGGGAATTCAATAATTATAGATTATTAAAAAGACTTTGAAAATACTTTCAAGGTATCTTGGAATTCTCTAAACCAATAAACAATTCATTTAAGGTATTTGAATACTAAGTTTTAGTATAAAAATGCTATGAATTATGGTGATGGTTCCTCCATCTATAGATAGCTCTTACTAAAACACAAAAAATGTTTTTACCTTTCAAATTACAATTGTATAGTCTATCCAACACATGGTTCAATAGATATAATCTTTTTCCATCATATATACTTCTTTCACATGGTTTATGTAGTTATATATATCTTAACACCACTTTTCTTGGACTTCAGGGTCAACTCAATAATCATTACATGTTATGGACACTCCCTTGATGTTTTCCAGCTAGATCTTCATATATAGTAACAACTTCCACTTCTAATTACCTAATAGAGTAAGGAAAGCAGCTTCACTAAACATTTATTTTTCATAATTACATTTAAATGCTTCTAGATAAAAAGGAAAATTGACCAGAAATATAACTTCAACCAAATGGTACTTCTGAACATAGTCAAGATTGGCATTCGAGTATAAAAAAATATTAAAAAAATCTGATTAATGAAAATATAGAAAATATTTCTAACATGAAATAAAAGAACATATGTTATTGGAAACCTATTCTAGATATTGATAATAATAGAATTAGTTCTAAATTCAATTAAATTTAATTTACAAACACTATAAATTATTACAAGACTTATCCTTGCTCAAAACATATATTGTTTTTATATATTTATTTGGAATTAATCTACAAGGTATGAGGAGGGGGTTACATAATCTACAAAAATAATAAATTTACCTAAAAAAACTCTTTTAGAAAATGAGTTTAAGAGCCATAGTTGATAGTGTATGTACATATTCACCTAAATACCACTGAATCAAATGAAATACCTACAAGTAAAATCAATAACCTTATAATCGGAATTGAATAGTAAAAAATATTAAAAAAATACAAAATTTGAATTATTTTAAAAATTCATTGCTTAATAAACCCATTTAAAATATGTATATCCCTCATAAAACTAAAATAATGAAAAATACACCAGAAAAGTAAAATATAAAATACAGAGGCCCGTTATAACCACTTTTGACTAATGTTTTAGTGATTTCTATAGAATTATAGATAAAAACATAATATTAGTCCCATTCCCATGGGGAGTTTAAAATATATCAAAAAGTATTTTTTAAAAAAATTATTCTATATAAACTTTGAGGAAATATTCTAGTGTGTAGATATCAATAAATTATATTATAGATGGTGTAGTTACTAAATCAAAATGAAAACTACCAAAATGAAATAGAAATGTATGAATAAAGTAAATTGGGAATTTTGAATGTTATTGCTTTAATGTTTTGGGTTTCATGGAGTTTATAGAAGATAATTATATTGTTAAAATATAGATAAATTTATATAAAAAAGTAAAATTGATCACACTATGTTACAATAATACATCATTATTTATCATTAATGTTCCTGAAAAAGGATGGGGTTTCCAATAATAATTTATTACTATAGAAACATAAGAGTTTAATATTAATTAAAAGATTCGTAATAGAATAAAATATATTATGTTATAGTAAATACCATAAAATATGTTATAAAAAATCCCCTGCATCATATAATAAATATTAGAAAATGATAATTCTCATGTAGTCTTACATTTTATAAACAACCCACCCAGGTCGTAGAAACAAATGTTTAGAGGTAGAAAATAAGACGAATTAGGTTGTTATGATTACTTCAAAAAAATAAATTTAACTCTAAATTTTGTATTATATACTTTTTTTTCAAATGATTCCATTAATGATACTATAGAAGGTGTAATATTAGATTGAGTTAAAACCCATGAGTGTAAAGATTCAACTTTGGATACATGTGTAGTGGATATGAGCCCGAATAATTGACTGGGATCCAGGTAACTAAATGAGTCCAATTAAGAAAACAATTAAAGACCACTATATGTTCCTTGTGTTATTAAACTATGCAACCCATGATAATATAAAAGAGTCAATTGTAAAGAAAAAAATATAAAATTTTAATATAAAAAATAGATGAACCTAAAAGAGGCCTAACTATTTGATAAAAAAACTATAGTCAATTTTTTGATGAAAATGAATGAAATCCTAAAAATATATTTTCATTATTAATTTAAACTAAATAAATTATACAGACTATGTAATCGGTGAATTGTTTTTGACATTGCTTTTTTAGATGATCTTGAAATAAAGAAATAAAATAGATTCCAGTAACTCATTTCTGAATATATATGGAAAATAATTTCAAACTAAATGAAATATATATAATATGGTAAAACATTATATGACAAACCCATACTCACTCTGTTCGTATACGCTTATATTCTAGTGCCCATATTTCAACATTTTTTATTATGAAAAGTAATAAAATAATAATGATGCATTTTACTTTTAGGCGACATATTAAATGAAATAAATAAAAAAATTTAAAGGAAAAAAAGTAACCAAACCAAGTAAATAAATGATGCATTCCATAAAAACCTTATAAATATATTGTGTTTTTTCTCATATCATAGAGTATGACATAAACATTTCATATGGTATAACATATAGAAACTAGGGGTACATGATATCACTTGGTTTTGGGAATATCATCAAAAATAATATGACGATATATAATAGTCTGCCTTGTCTATTTATGTTATTAGAAATGGAAAAATCATAAATTTATGAATCCTAAGGTACAATGTATGAATCCCCAAAGGTTGTGTACTGTTAAAAGTTAACAGAAAAAAATTCAATATATAATATATCATTAAAATAATTGTTTTATGTAAAGAAATTTCCTAGAAGTTTTTTTGTCATGAACCACCACAGGTTGACCCCAAACCATTCACCCGAGCCAGCCCATGATAAGGCTTGAGAGGTGTTCAAAATCCTCCAGAGATGGAGATAAGTTCCAAGGGAACCAGAAATATCCAATGTGAAAAATTTCACCTGGTACAAATAAAAAAATTATCAGAAGTAAATAGAGAAACCCAAATATAAATATGTAGAAAAATTGAACATCATCTATTAATAAACTAAAAATACTATAAATTCAAACATCAAAACCCAAACTAAACCTGACAGGAACTAAACAGACATATGTTCCCAAGGGTTACTCTATGATCAAGAACCCAACATCACCCATAAATATCAAAACCAAGTTGAATCCTACATCAAAATCTAAAAAAAAGAAAAAGGTATATGCATGTGTATTTAAACTTTGTAGGAATTCTTGAAAAATATATTCCTAATGTATTTCCTTAAAAAAAGAAAAATTAATTTCAAGTTTAAAATAATATATATATTAACATAGGTTTTCCAATCTTTAACTTTGAAAACAAATCACAAACCTTTTCCCTCATAATTTAAAACAAGATTCTTTTTTGAAATGAGGATTTGAGATTTTAATGGGTAAATGGGACAAGAAACTGAGATGGGAGATGTTAGATTTTCATGAAAAGGTGAAATGGGTGTTAATATTTCATTAAAAACTTTATCTGTGAAACCTTTTTAAGAAAACCAAACATCCTTTTTCTTTATCAATAGGATCACCACACAATGAAGCTAAGACCATGATTACATGATGAGGGAAATGGGATAATGATACTCAGGTAACCATACTAAAAATAAACCTGGACTATTCAGAGAAAATAATAAAGTTATTAAAAAAACTTGTGAATAACTAGGTGTTTAGAGGAAAAATATAGAACACCGTGAAACCCGATTCATCTAGTAGGTGCTCATTACCTGATGCCATCAACCATAGTAAACAATTGGTCCTACCCCTCCTAGCCTATCTAAGGGACACATTTCCAAAGGATAATAATGTCCTACTAAGGTACACTATCCAAAGAAGAAGCATAAACTAAATCAACAATAATTCAAAGAAGTCTTCATAGCTATTTTAGGTTCTCATGTCATGTTTACAATGGGGTGTTCCAAAAAAGTCCAAACAATGAACCATACATACAAGCCATCACATGAGTCACAAAAACCGACACCAACATAGCCACCCAAATGAATGATCAATTTCCCTCAGACCATCAATTAATGAGGGAAGTCCCAAAACTAGGATACTTCCTCCTCTTATCAACAAACATGGAAAGAGACTCATTATAAGAAGGGTTTTACAACAAAACTATTTCAAAAGTGCCAACAGGGCCTCACATAACCTTCACATGTCAAACCATTTCTTAAATAATCAAACACACACCACTTTTAAAACCATAAATCCACTTAAAAACCCTTTTTATAGATCCAAACCACAATTTGAAAAAAAAAACATGTTTATAAGTGCTAATCAAACATTATATCATACAGTTGGCATGAAAAACACAATTAATCAATTCCTTAAAAATAAAACCAATAGTAAATATCCTCATTTCACATCAAAAATTTATTCTAAAAATCATAAACAACTAATTAATATCCAATTAAAGTTAAAAAAACAATAAATTATTGTATTATTAAATTTAAAGGCTAAATCAAAAGGTATCATAACTCAAACCACAAGAGCTTCAACAATGGAAACTTGAACTAATACCATAGGGGTCTGAAGAAGAAAGAACACAAAAAATGAACCTTAACAATGTAAAACACCAATTTTAACACAAATAAACATGAACCTTAGAACCACAAGACTATGGGAGAAGAATAACCTTAATGAAAATGAAATAATAATGGATAGGAGAGGGAAATAAAGATATTACCTCAATAAATCACCCCAAAACTTGAATAAATCCATTGATTCCACCCTTGTAAGTGGAGGGGAGATGTGGAGAATAAGGGACGATACCCCTTGGAGCCACAAAAGAAAAATGGGAAAGAATATGGTGATTTGGGGTTAAAATGTAAATAAGGTATAAAGGTAATTTTACATTTTTAAGATACTTGGGAACTATGAAGTATTTTACCCACCATGCTCTAACCATGCACCATTTACTGGACACACTAAGCACTTAAACAGTTTAGAAAACCAAGAGCCAACCATGCGACATGATTCTATCAAAAATTTCATAACTATGCATAAGACTTTCGCACAGTTTGGATAATTGTGCTCAGGCCGTACACACTCAATTAGAGTCACTGAAGGGCCTAAAAGATTTCTCCAAAGAACCAAATGGTTTGTATAAAATCATATTAAATCTGTGGAAAAAACCATGAGAGTTAAAAATGCACTATTAAGGAGATCATCCTTATATGGTTACATGGTTACCACTTAACCATGCAACTATACCATTAAATAGAAGAAATACACCCCAAAACTAAACTTTTTGATATGAAACAACCAAATAATGATAGAGAAACTAAAGACAAAAAGATATACCAATCCCAAAGGGATCAAGGAACCCAAACGTGTAAAAATTCATGCTAGGGTTACATGAACTAAGCAATTGTTTCATTTACCCATTCATTATAACACATAAGTAAATTCATAAACCCAAAAGAATATCCTCAAGGGTTTTATATAATGAGGTAATGCCAATTCAATGTGGTTGTACTTCTTTATTTATTTTCAATTGAAACAAAGAAAAACCTATATCTCTCTTCTCCTACCTCATTTTTATCATGAGTAACTAGAATACTATTATGGGTGGAAGATCCAACTTGTTCATAGATTGTTTTTTAGCTTGTGGATACCACTACTTGAGAGATAACATTCTTCAACCTCTTAGTGATCTTTATCAAAAACATCATACGATAATAGTAGTAGAAAGAAATTATATGTAAGATATATGATTATTATTCTTCATTTACAATATTCATTATTTTGGTTTCCAGAATTATTGATCATGGTTTTAGTTTCTATATTACTGTCATTGTTTTTAACAAGTTTTCATAGATCCTTCAATACCAATTAGTGGTATCCAATAATTTCTATGCCTTTCAAATCATTAAATCATATTGATAAATGAATACCTGACTCTCATATTTCAAGTAGTATTCCCTATTGTAAAATAATATTTATTTTTTTCCTTTCCCAGATGAGTCATGGAATATGATATTGGATATAATATCTATAACCTTATTATAAATCCTACATATTTTTATTAGTCATAGTGTATGAAATTCTGATATTATATCCAATGAATACACTACATCATTGTTAAAAATATAGATCATCGTTTCACAATAACAATATATATTTCATTAAAAAACTCCAATATGTGATATCATATGTGATGATAAGACTATTATTCATAAAATAAAAATTATTTCCATTAAACTATTTTAGAATCACTTATAATCAATCATATTATTTGATATTGTTTGAATTGTTAAATATGATTGGGAAAGATTTTTTTTTTAATTTCAATTATGAATTGATTTATATGATTTATAAAAATTATAAATATTATGATAACAAACTTATATATATATTAATGTATTTATGAAAGTTTTTATGAATTTAATAATTATAAAGTGTTTTTAATTAATTAATTAATTATTTTGATAATAAATTTAATAAGTATTCAGTAATTTTATGTGTTAATATTAAAATAATTTTTACTAATTATATGGTTTTACTTATAATTTATAATTAATGTGTTTTTTAGAAATTTTATGCACAATATATAATATGTTTATAAATTAAAAATAAGACTTCATATGAATTGTTTTTATATTAAGATTATGAATTGTTCATAATACTTAATTAGAATTATTCAAATTTAGTGCCTTATTTGGGATATTTTTATTTGACATCAAATGGTTTTTTGATGATTTATTTGATCAAGGTTCAAATTATGGTATGTGATATTTAGATTGTGCTAATTTTTTACATAATAAATATTTAAATATAAAATATGCATATTTTAAAAAATATATTATATTTAAAGTGATACAAAATATAATGAATAATATGAATGTTTTCATATTATGAAATTAAAATAAAGTATTTATATTCATGATTAGGGAATATTCATAATTAATAGCAATATTATAAACTTTTCATAATAATAAATTATTCTAAAATAGTTTTTAAATGTTTATATTGTGTTTAATTATGGGAATTATTCATTTATATTAATTTTATTCCCTACATTATTATTCATACATATAAATTATTTTTATGATGAATATGTGTATGATTTGTTTTATAGTTTTTATACTGCTTCTAAAATTGTTATAAATGCATTAAAGAAATTATATTTTTGGTATGATAATTGTTTTAGTTTTGAACTACTTTGTATTTAATTTTGAATTAATTTCATTAGCATGATGTTTTTAATATAGTTAATAAATTTTAGGTATTGGATTTTTGAGGAGTTGGAATCAGTCTTGAGTAAAGTATTCATGGGTAGAGGGACATAGGATGAAAATCCCATTAAACCATATGATTAAGACTTATTCTATAAAGTTTGGGGGTTCCTATTCATGACTCCAAACTTATTCATGTGACGTAAGAAATTTTATATAATTCTAAACCTCTATAAAAAAATTTCACGTGACTTGTAGATAAGATGCATGTAGATATGTGTGAATATGTATACCACTTATCTTTTAGTGAAAAACACATAATATGGGATGCGTAAATTTTTAAACATCAGTATGACATAATAATTACAGTTTTGTGGAAGGAATATGATTGAAAACTAAACCATAAAAAGTTTATATACATAAAGGGCATAACATGAGATAAAATGGTGTGATTAAAACCCATTAAAATACTAAGTGTTATATACCTTTTAGATTGTCACTTTTTAAGATCTTGATCATCCAACTTGGTAGTTTCATTCCAAGGGAGGTTACCTTGGATTATCATCTGTAATGATTAAATGTAATGAGGTGACCTTAAAGGTTATGTTTCTTTTTAATTTCATTTTATTCGGGTTACACTTAGCTGTAAACTATAACGATTTTCATTCTAGAGGAATAGAGTTTGGTTCATCCACATGATAGATTGGAAAAAGAATTATCCAACTGACAATAAAAGATTAATATATGATATGATTTTGATGATTACCAAAAAAAACTAAAAATGTGTTTCATGCCAAAGAGGTATCATTTTTATAGTGAAATAAAGAATCCTATTCCACTAATAGTAATATTGAATTTAAGGGGGTTATAATTTTAGTGGGATCCCATTTAATAAAAGTACTTATGAAATGTTTTTATAGTATGATACAAATATCATAAAATATTCTATTATTGAAAAATTATACTATCATCATGAAACATAATATTGTAATAAATCCGTTAAAAGAGAATCATAATATAAGAAACTAATTAGACTTGCAATTTAAGAAAAGTTCATAAGTAAAAGAAATTTCTATGTGTTACATAAACTCTTCTTTAGTAACCTACTATTGAAGTTGTTTAAAATATTAATCTAGATGATTTTGTGATTCATATAGCTCTTTAATTAATGTTTTGAATTCATTAGTTTTGAGATAGCTTAAATAATTTTAGTCTCTACTCATATAATCAATATGATTTGGTATGTAAATGACTTATTGAGAATAGGGGTTTCCTTAATTCTTATTCTAGATAAATAATTCATTATTTTTTAATTGAGGAAATCCTTTTGAAAATTTGAATGATTTCAAGAAATGTTTACCTTATAATTCTCGAAGTGTTGAGAATAGGCTAACTAGGAATGTTATGTCTCAATTTTGGCTCCTCATTGACATTACAACTTGGTAAAAGTTAAAACTGAAATAATTCATTGGTAATATCGATAATGTTTCTTTGAGTATCCATTCAAGGTCATTGAATCCTAAAGTAAAAATAATTTGATGTAATGTTTCTATAGGTATGAATTTTTAAGATTACTTATAGGATTTTGAGAAACTCCATGAAATTTCCTCATTAGGTATCAATGTTATTTATATCAATTATTTAATTTTGATGGGTATATGTCAAAAACTATATGTTTTACAAGTGTTATAAATATATAAGATATAAAAATTAATGGAAAAATTTATATAGATTTTATTTTACATTAAATTGTTGTATAAAATAGTTTCTAAATTAAATATTTGAATGTAAAGTAGTTTTTCAGACATAGTTGAATCTCAATTTTTTTTATAGTTATCTATTTTATCTTACATGGTAATAGAATTTTTCTATTAAAAGTGTTATTATGAAAAATAATACATAATGAATTTAATACACATTCTTTATGAATCATAAAATTCTATAGCATGTTTTGAAAAGGGGATAATGATTAAAATGTTCTATCCATGATAAAATGAATTTGTAAAATAAGTGGAATTGAGATTACACCACCATTAGTGGAATATTTTAAATAAAAATATTATTTTTAGTAAATTTATCTAATCAAATAATATACCATATAAGACATCAATATAATAATTTGTTTTTTAAATTTTTTTACTAGAATTAAATAAATTTTATTTATTAATATAAATTACTTTTTTATACCTTAGCATGATATTCTAAAACAAAATATAGTATTTAATATGAAATTGGGACAATGTTTAGACTTATAGAAGTAAAATGTTATTAAATAAATGTTCATTCAAGTGATTTTTCAAGGTGAATTTCAGTTAATATCCTACAATATTTTAGGATATGCTGGAAATGATAAATATAATGAATTTCATTTAATTAATATAATAACATGTATTTCACTTTGTCCTAAATGAGTTTAAGAAGTATTAATAATTGACAAAATAAGTATTTAAATTATATACCAAATTCTTTCAATGAAAAGTTTGATGGAAAGGGTTTCAATATTGATGATGATATACTTAAAAAAATTCTATGAAGATAAAAAAGTTGACAAAGTAACATTTTATGTTGTGAAGTTAATGAGTTTAAATATGTTTAAGGAGTTGATCATTAGAAATATTATTAAAAACTCTCACTATTATTAAAACTATAATACATTATATATTTTAGTCATAAAATATATTAGTATCAGAATTTTATTTAATGGTCACATGGAGTTGTGTATAGAAATACGTATCAATGTAATGAGTTAGAAAAACCTCTAAAAGAACAACAAACATAAGGGTGATTTGTTAGTCCATTATATATGATATGTTGGATAGTTTATAATGAATGGATTTGTAAAGTACTATTAAATGAGGTTAAAAATATAAAAATTTATTGTAAAAAATGAATTCTTCACTTTATTATTCTTTCACATTAGCTATATATATGTATATATTAATATATATTTTGTGAATTGTAATGAGAAATGACCTCAACAATATTGAATTAAATTTATAAAAAACTAATTTTACTCATGGGGAATCATAGGTTATGAATAAATGTTATGGTTAACATGAGTAGGATTTATTTGCTGAGATACGTAAATGCTTATGAGGAAAAACTAGTTTTTGTGCACTGAATAACCCTCTAAGTATACCATATGGAACACGATACACTATGTTTTTGGTATAATAAGGGTACATGGATTATATTTAGGTCCCTACTACATATTTTTGGAGATATAACTTGTAAGGTAACCTTCATACATTGATACATTATGATGTTTACATTTCATTCAGAAATTTTTAAATATTAAATATATTTATTTTTGTAATTAAATGGATAAAACATGCCTAAAATTATATTGTTTAATTATTTTTCATAAAGTTACATTTGATAATTATTAAAATTAATAAAATACATAAAAATAGATGAAATTTATGATAAAAAGATTCTCTAATATATATGATTTGCTATGGATTGAATCTGATGATCAATATTGATTATTAAAGTGATTATGGAGCTGAAAATGTTGGAAAACAATAATTCACATAATGAATAGCCTATTTTAAATGGGTATTATCTATGAAAATTAATGAAAATATTTATAATAATGAAAATATAACATGGGATAAAAACTATAAAAATTCATGACATGATATATAGTGTCACACCTTGAAACATGTCCTCTAGATCTAGAATTTTCCAAAAACATGAAAAATTTAGTCTATGCTAATGTCTAAATACCCAATAAGCCCTGTTTTCCATAAGAATATTAGGCAGATTATTTTATAAACTGGGGGCCCTTCATGTATATAAATACAATGGTTGTGTTCTCCTCCAAATAATTCAACAAAAAATAGAGGCCTTCTTTGGATGAAGTGATGCACCAAGGATTCCACCATTATTTTCTTTAAAATTCCTTTATTTCACTCTTACACTCTTACCATGTCATGACTAACATGAGGGTATAATCTCATATTTTTCTAGGAAATTTAAATAAACATGGAGTGTTTTGGTGTGATATATTTTTCTTTTTATTTTTTCTTTTTGGGTTTATTTCATTTTTCTGTTAAATATTCCAATATTTCCATATTTTTTATCACCATTGAAAAATTAATCAAGAAATTAAAATCGTTTTAAATCTCATAAGACCATTTTTAATTTTAAATGACCATATTTAAAAATTCCATTGATGAAATTAATTCATCAATAACTGTAAGTAATTGACTTTTTAAAAGGTAATTTTTTATTGAAGTGGATATACCATAACTAAGGACCATCCTTTGTATTGAATCTAATGACAAACATGAGAAAATAATTTAATTTATAAAGTTCATCATCACACAAATCCATAATTTATAGAACACAAAATTCTTTTCTCATTTTTATACAAACCATTTTATTTCATTATTCTACCTTTCAATAAATCAATATATATTTTAATTATTAAAAATTTATTAGAATCAATTTTCATCTTCTCATGGGTTCAACCTTAAACACACCATTTTAATTTATTTATTTTACATTTAATATACTTGATTTAATTTTTAAAAATTATTAAATATTATTTTTCCTATAGGAAATAATTATACCCTCTTGGGCGAAGAAATTTTAGCACTATTTTCAAGGATGATCTTAAGATAGATTTTTGTATTTTTAAATTTTAAAATCTATATTTTATTTTATTTTACTATTTTATTCTTCTATATGAAAGGGAATTCCTGTGTGTGGCCATTTCAAACCCTCCACACATGGTAACCCCCTCCCCCAAAAATAGGTAACTACCCTGAGTTAGAGCCTCAACTGGGGAAGGAGATGTTGCTAGCCGAGATGGCAGAGCGTCCTGGAGGATGACAGCCCGATCAATGATGGTTCTTCAAAGTAATCCGTCAGCACATTGGGGTGTGCCTCATTTTTCCCACCCAGTTGAGACCGAGTGACCAGGAAGGATAGGTAGATCTCGGGGGAGATGCTCACCCTAAAAGATGATTCCCAGGATTCGGACCCTGAACCTTCCAAAGAATGACATTGTTGTACCACTCTCCTTCACCACCATGCCACCACCTAAGTGGCTCCTATTTTATTTATAGTGTGGCTATTTTATAATTTCAAGTTTAAATTATTTATGTACAACCAATCCACATGATCAAAAGCCAAAGAGATCTTCTAATATGACATGAAACTAAAAATAAGCCTAAGGAGGATGAAAAAAGTTGATGTGATGATGGATAAAATAGAATAAAATGAACACATTTTTAGGGTATCACCAAGAGATATGAGGATGTGAATGCTCGTTTATTATGAGAGTCCTTACGACATGTTACTATAACCAAGAATTAAGGTCCCTTTGGTTCCAACCAACCACTTTAAAATCAAATTTAAAACAATCCAAATGATCTCAAATAATGTGAAATTCTCTAGACAACCACATGGAGATCCGAATTATCACATGGAAAGCTTTCATGAACTTCAGGACACGTTTCAATTTCAAAAAAATTCATGTGATGTGGTAAGAGTTCATTTTTTTTATTTTCCCTAAGGTATCAAGCATGGGAATCTATTCAAATCATTCCATGCCATTTCACTCCCACACCAGATGAGTTTCCAAGAATCTTATTAACTCAATCCTTCCCTCCCTAAATAATCCAGGGATAATCCGGTAAATGTTTTAAATTTTCAAATGTTTGAAGATGAATCGCTCTACAATGAATGGAAAAATTCCAAATACATGATCAAAAAATGTCTTCATAAAAGAGTTGAGATGAATTTAATAATTAAAACATTATATAATGGTTTTTTATAGAGAAAAAAGTCAATCATGGATACTATAGTAGGAGGATCACTTGTGATAAAATATCCATAAGAAAGTAAGAACTTACTCAATGAAATGGAGAGAAATAGCTTCCAAAGGAAAGGTGAAGTGACACAATGAAGAGGTATCCACATGGTGAACAAAAATGAATTGATGATGGATTAGATAGAAGTAATAAAAAAAATATGAACATGATTTTGGGATAATAAAATGCCCAAGGTATGTACATTTAAGAAGCTAATTATATTGATAAAATTCATGGTAATAATTCTTAGGGTTAGAGGCCACAACAATAATGTCCAAGTTATCAGTAAAGATAATCCAGATATCATGAAAATAATACCATTTATTCAAAATAAAATCTATAACTTATATGAGACTTTCTCCACATCCATGAATACCATGGGAGCCACTATTAAGGACTTAATTTATACTCAAATGATCAAGGAGTGTAAATAAAAGAGATAAATAATTAATCAAGAGACCAAAATGTTACAGTATGAAATAGAAAACTTCATGTTGGATGAATTACAGAAAAAATATGAGAGAGGCTGAGAGGAGTACTTCCTATACACCCAAGATTCAACCCCTATGGATATTTGAAATCTGAAACCCTTAGAATTAGAAATTTAATAGATAACTATCTTATTCCAAGAAATTTACTAGTATAAAAGATAATGAAGAGAAAGGGAAAAGAAAATTTTGATGAATAATAAAAATACCCCCCAACTCAAACCTATACAAATATGTATAAAAATGATGTTGTCAGGAAACTTCAATGCACGATGAAGTATGATCATTGAAATTATTAAAAAATGTTCATATTAAAACTCCTTTTATAGAATATCTGGCTAATATTCCAATATATGTGATGTTCACGAAGGAGATATTATCCAAAATACAAGAGGATGGAGAAAATATCCATGATCCTACTAACACAGTAATGCTTGACTTGATATCAAAGGAACTACCAATGAAACAACCATACCAAATAATTAAGTTTTAGTGTTAACATAATTTCTTATAATACATTCAAGAACCTTGTTCTTGAAGACATAAATACTTCGATGGTCACATTACAACTTCCATACTCAATAATAAAGTATGCATGAGAACTCATCAATGACATTTAGGTCATGGTGTAAAAATTATATTATCCTCTTGATTGTATTATTATGGATATGTATGAGGATATGGAACCCCTTATTTCTAGTAGACTATTATTAATGTTTAAAAGCACATTAATCGATGTCCAAAATGATGATCTATTATAGATGATTCAAAATGAGCAGGTTAGTTTCCACATATATTGGGAAATGAAAAATTTCTATGTGTAATATAAATACTTGGAAGAGGAATAATGACCAAGCGTGAAGAATCTAATAAAATTATTATTATGAAAAAAAGTAAAAAAATATTTAATATAGGAATCCATGATACATGATTACCGATGATGGAGGAATATCCAGAAAAGATATGTTTGAAGAAGTTTAGAAGTTATGGATGGTCCATGATACTGATACTACTTTTTCATTTCTAACAAATAAATAGTTGTTCAACCTAATAGAGGTTGAGTAGGTAGGAAGGTGAACCAAATAAATAGTGGTGACCTAAATATGACCATTCATTGATCTTGTGAAGGTACAATCTTTTTGACCCCCATAACTTGAGTTAAGAGGAGGTAAGGTCGATCCAATGATGTTAATAAAAGGCACTTCTAGGAGGCATTCCTATTTTTTTAAAAAAATTTATATTTCTCTTTTAAATAACCCCCCATATTCTTTTTCTAGTTTCATTGATAAAATCATGTTACTTTAAAATGATTATTTATATTTCTAGTTCTAAATTGAAGGCATAATGTAGGAATGAAGAAAATAATGGTAAGAAATATTACTGACCACAATCCAAATCACAAAATTCCACTTGGGAGTATGGGTTTTATTTTTAATATTTTATTCTAAAGCCCTATAATTATTTTAAAAGAATTTAAAAAAAGAGAAACATTTATAGAAAATGTATTACCTATGAATTACTATTTTCATTAATAATAGATTGGGGAGGAAAATATTTCTCAATAAAATCATTATATCATGTTTATAAATATTTTTTTCAATAAATTAAATGAAAAAATGGGTGAAAGATAGTAAAACATGTGGATTTTAATTTAATGAATAATTTGTTGGGTTACTAGTTAATTTTTTTAAATGAATTTTTATGAGATTTTCTATTCCATGAAATTATGATATGTATGTTAGTTGATTTTATTTTCAGTGGGAATTTATATGGATAATTTTACCACCTCATATTTTTTTATTCCCAATAAATATTCTAGGACAAATATTTTACATTCTTTCTTGAGTCAAACTTGAGTATGCTTAACTTTAGGACATTCATTGTATCATATCAAATCTATGATTGTATTAACTCAAAATTAAAATGATTGAGGAAATATTTGATAATCCCTTATCCTGAGAAATACCTTTATAGTAATCCTTAATAAAAAATGAGGACTGAATTAAAATTTTCCATTTGATGATTGAATATTATTATAATAATTTATTTAGTAGATTTTATTATCATTAAATTTTAATTACGGTTGAGTGAGTGTCCTTTGTAATTTTTTATGATTTCATTTTGAGGATAAGTATGAGTTTATGTATAGTGTGATTTGATGTTTCCATTTCATGAATACATTTTTATATATTACATTCATTTATTATACATTTAAATTTTTTAAAAATTAAAACAATTTTATTGTTTTTTTATTTTATAGAAGGTTACAATTGAAAAATATTCAATGGAATAAACTATGAAAATAGAGATGAAGTTCAAAATTAAAATATGTCCCAAGATATATAATATGTCAAGGCTTGAATCTAAAGCTCATAATTTAAGAATAAGTGAAGAAAGAACTAAAAATGATTGGAAATAATAATTCATGTCATGATTCTACTATACACATCCTGATTTATCTTCATAAATGAACAATGGAATGAAAAACAAATTTGGTTTCTCTCTCCTGGTTCTCTCTCCCAAGTAAGGTTCCTATCCTTCAAGGATTTTCTTCCCAGGCAATGTAGTGGCATCTTGCTCGCTCCATCTTACTCTGATTTAGCTTCCTCCTATTCATCTTCAACCTTGCACTTCATCTTGATTCATCGTGAATCTCAGATCCTATTGTGGCATCTCTTTCCGACCTATCTTCTCTTGTCATTCCCTCATCAGAGCAGCATATTATTCACTTCATCATACAATGAACATAGGGATAGATCTGTTTTATGGGGATTTCAGATCTGGTCTCAGATCTATCACTGAGTTTCTTCCTCTCCCAGAAAATCTATTTTTTATCTAGGTATCTTTAATTTCTTTATCTTGTTTTATTTTTTGGGTATAGTTTCAATTTTTCTATTTCGATGTTTTTTCCTTGATGCTGGCGATGATGGTTTTGTTTTTGTGGGGAAGTGGTTGTGGTCCATTGAATGTTTTTTTCTTGATGGTGGCGTTCTCTAAAATTATGATGCTTTCTTGTTTCTTCATAGTATTGGATTGTTCATTGCATTTTTCATTTGGTTTCTCGAGCTCATTTTATTGGTCTCCTGGCGTTCTTCACCTTACGGTGGGCCTAAAGGTAGGGTTTGGTGTTCATAGCGGTGGTTGAAACTCACTGTTGTGGTCCTTATCTACTCCATATTCTACTCTGGCTCTTGGTTTCTATCAATCCTCCCCTAGTCAGATTTTATCCGTGTCTCCCAAGGAGTTTTGGGATTTGAGTTCAGGAAGTTGATGGATTTTCAAGAGGTGCTTCTCTACGATGAATTATTCGATTTCCCTGGGCTCTTAGAGGCTTGATCTCCATGTTGGATTGTGGATCAGCTTCTCTCTGTGGTTTTTGTGGATGCTATGATCTGTTTTGGTCTTTTATGATGGTGGTGCTGCAATCTCCCTTCATGAAGTTCATCTATTTGAGAGTTCTAATGATATGCGATGTTTAACTTATGTGTTTTTTTGACAATGATGATGGTGAATTTTTTCTAACGAAGTCGTATTCCAATAGTCTTCTTTTAAGTGATCTCATGTGAAGATGAACCAAGGACGTTTCCCAAATCAATGACTACTATTTGCAATTTTAATTTTTAGCTTTGAAATATGTAATTTTATTTTCGAATTTGGTTTTTGGGGGTTATAGGCCTAGAAATGTGTGGTTTTTTAGGTTCCTACTTGACCGAAAAGTGTCTTTACAAAATAATAAAAACAAGATTGAGGAGGAATGAAAAATGAAGAAAAATGACATCACATAGAAAAAATTAAAATTCCATGATGTGATATATAGTGTCATGCCATGACACATGTGTTCCATATCTAAAATCTTTCAAAAAATGTGTCAATTATTGAACAGTCTCACATATAAATCATAAACTCCATATTTTTCCCCATAATATTCTAAAAATTATTTTATAACCTAGGGGTCCTTTATATCTATAAATATAGGGCTTATATTCTCATCAAAATTATTCCAAAATGAATATAGGTTTTACATTGATGAATTCATACACCAATTAATACCACAATATTCTCTTTATAGTCCCTTTATTTCCCTCTTCCCATATAATCAAATCATTACTAGAATAAGGAGGTCATCCCATCTTGTTCCAGGTAATTTAAATAATGGGGGAGTGTTCATGTGTTTCATTTTTTATTTTCTCTTTTTTTGGGTTGTTTCATTTTTATTTTAATCATTATAATCTATTTTTATTTCAATTAATAACTATTGAAAATATGATTAAGAAAGTAAAATAAAATTAACTAAAAAATCATTTTAAATCTTACATGACTATTTTTTATTTTACAATTATTATACTTTAAAATGGTGTGATGAAAAATAATTCATTAATAAAAATAAGTAATTGACCATTTGAAAAGCGATGTTTTTACATTGAAGAAGAGATTCCATGACCACATGTCATACTCTATCTCAACTATGATGAAAAACATGAAAAAATAATTAAATTTATAAAGTTCATTTTTATATGTATCAAGAATTTACAGAACCTAGCATGTTTTTCTCATAATGATAAAAACCTTTTTATTCTATCATTATACCTTTAAATAAATCAATCAATTTTTAATTTAATTATTTAAATTTGGAAAAATAATTTTTCATAGAATCATGGGTTTGACCTCAAACACAACATTTTACTATATTTATTTAATCGATAATTTTTTTTTTGAGTTTTTAAAAATTTATTAAATTTGTTTTTCCTCATAGGAAATAATGACACACTATAGTCCAACTAATTTTCTAAAAAATACTTGTGGATTTGATAATAATGTGGTGGTTGGGAATGTTTCTGATCATGTTATTAGTTGGAACTCAGATAATATGGGATTTTTACTCTCATTTGATGAATATATAATATGGGCTGTTAACTAAGATTGAATTAGGAAGCATGAGAGAAAACATAGAATGAACACGTGTTCATCTAATCTATTCAGGCGAGGGAGATGATATGTTCTCATCCATAATAGTGAATGAAATGTATATTATTCATTGATATGGTCAGTATATACACTGATAATACAGAAAGTATGATTTGTTTATATTTGATTGACATACTGCTTGTCCCATGGGAACTAATTTTATTTGAAAAAGGAATCATATTAGAATATACGCCAATATATGATTCGACCATTGTACATATGTATAGAGATATATGTAATGACCCAAAATTCTATCAATGAAAATTATCTTGGTCTAATTAAATGTCTTATTATGTAAAATGGTTATATAATATATGTAATTATTTAGATTTATGTTTTTGGATTTTAAAATACCATTAAGAATTGTGACTATTGTTAATATAGCTATTGAACACTGATCACATGATTAGTATAAATATAGGGCTTCAACAAATCCAATTTACATAGACAAAAGAAGTGATGGCCTCACCAGTAGACTTGCATTGTACAAAGCCCATTTGTTAGAGATTAGAAAGGAGGTGGAATCATTGTGCTTCACTCTTGACCAATCCTAGACTGAGCTTCAACATGTTAATCTCAAGAAAAACCACCTACGAGAGAAGTTGAAGTTGATAGTGATTATTATGCGAGCGATGTTATCTGAGCCACTCCAAGTGTCTGTCACCATCACACACCTTACCCTTTGGTCTTATGCGGGTGTTATAAGGGGTTAAGTAACAAGACCTCAACACTATGATTAGGTGCATTATTTTTGTATATAATAAATAATATACATTCATTTTTATTATTTTCACTTTGTAAATAGTTTTTAAAGAACAAATAGAATTTTTAGTTAACATTCAACTAAGAAATCTATTTTTGATAAATTAATGGATTTTTTAATTAAAAAATATTTCAATAAAATTATAATATTATTAAATTACTTTTTATTAAGTATAAATGATCGTATAATTTTTATGAATACAATTTTAATTTTTATTACGGTTTGAATTCTATTTTTGTCAAAACACATGAATTTTTGATAAATGTCAGTTTTTATTTTAAAAGTACAAATTCATATAATTAGAATTTTTTTTGGATAAAATTAATATTATTTTTGGAATCCGGACATTGAAATTATCCAATGTTGATTTTTTCATAATTTTCTGAGACAGTTGAATCTTTGGATAAAAATTAAATACTGTTTAAATATATAATGTGTTTTATGACATCATAATGATCCAATAGTGATGTAAAAAATACTATAAAAATTATGTTCAAACAATATATGTTCTAACATTAAAATAATGTTATTATAGGTTTGTTTGATTAATTTTACAAAGCTTTAGTGGACCCTCTAAGACTTATAAAACATTTTAGCTTTTTAAACTGATTTCCTTGAGAGTGTGACTCACTTTCACATATGAAACCCTATTATTTTAAGAATTTCAACCATTATCCTTATAAAATATTGTTTTCCACCCCCTTTTGGCAAAAACCATGGGATAGTTTGTCATTTTGATTAGTTTAACATGTGGTGTCCCAAACATAAATAATAAATACATACCTCTTCTTTACTATATAAACCCACCCAAGCTCCCACTTACTCTTCACTTAAAGCATTTGGAGTTCATCAAACCTCTTCCTCCTCTCTCTAAAATCCTACCAAGGCACCAAAGCTTCTAAGAATCCTCTCTCAAGCCTCTCCCAAGTGATATGTCTAGTGAAATGAGGATTTACTCATCCTAATTCAAGTGAAATGAGTGTTTACTTGTACTAATTCTAGTGCAATGAGGGTCTACTCATGCTCCATATGCAATGAGCCTTGGATCATGCTAATTCCATTTTAAGTGTTTCTGTGACATTTCCTTGTTATGATAATCATTCTATATCATGCCTTTTTTGTTCATGTTTCTTTATGATCCATTGATATTACTATTTCCTAACATGTATTGTATCTATCATTTTATGCCCTTTTTACCCCCTTAATGGGATTTATAGCTCACCCTTTTCTTATGAATTTCCTCAGGTTATCCCATGAAATGTTAAGTATGAGGGAATATAGTAGTCATGAAAAGAATTTTTTCAGTAAGATGTTGCGTTCTATATTTTAAGTTGTTATGTAATGTTCCTAATCCCTAAAGAAACAATACCTCTCTATCTTCTATGTTGTATCAAGTGGAGGTTTTATGTAATAAATCATGTCTAAGCATGTAATAAAAATCAGGGTTGTTATAGTTGGTATTAGAGGATAGGTTTATTTATTTATGGGATTAGGATTAGAAAACCCTAGTGAAATCCTTAAGGGCAAGACCAAGCATAAAAAAAACATCCCTAAATATTTTTGAGTATTAAGTATGTGGTTTATCAAGAAAATACATCCCTATCGGGATATGAGTAGGTAGAGGTGACTCTGGCACAAATGTACCTAGGAGTGAAAAATATGACACGGAGTTTCAGGCTTTACCCAGGGTGTCCTGGTACACGAAAATGGGCCTTGCTACACTCTTGGTTATGACACTCCCGAGGGATATGCTTTGGTAAATTCACAAGCTTAGTATGAACCATTATTATGGTAATTAAAAAAATGCCTGTAAGAATATATATTAGAAAGTAGATCATGGATAACATAGATTGAAGCCTATATATTCATAAGTTAAGGATATAAAATTTATTTATAAGTCATCCATTTTTGTCATTGGATAGACATTTATGTGTTAGCCCTAACATTCCTTCTATTCCTGCCAATGGACGATAATAGGAGGACTCAGGATAACAATTGATGTAAAGACCAATGTGATGAATATTCTAATGAGATGACCAATATGATGGGAGAAGGAATCACAAAATATGTCATGATAATATCTCAGTTAACTCAAACTTTGAATAGAAACATGGGTCAAGAGGAATATTAAACCCCCCCCCCCTAATAAAGAACAAGTTACTATCGAGAGCTTCATGAGACAAAAGCCTCATACTTTTAATGAATCAACCGATCCCTCAATAACCGAACAATGGATCAACTCCATTGAAAAGATATTCTCCATCATTTAATGTTCTGAACAAGAGAAGGTTCTTCTGGCTGCTTATCATATGGTGGGTGAAGCAGATCAATGGTGGACATTGATAAAACATATGAAGCCTGAGGAAGAGATCCAGACATTAGAATGGAAGGATTTCTGGAAACTGGTTTTCAATAAATATTTTCCTCGCACCCTCTGACTTAAGATGGAAAGGGACTTCATTGTCCTCAAGAAAAAAGATGAAAAATCCATCAGAGAGTATGAGAAAAACATCACAGGGCTTGTACCATACCCCTCTAGATTTGTTATTACCCCTGAATGCAAGGTTTAAGACTTCTTTGGCGGGCTAAAACCTAGACTGCGAAAAGCCCTAGATATCCATGACATCGAAATCTATGAGAAGATTGTCCAATGTGCCCTCAAGGTCAAAATGGAGATCAGATAATCTCAGGGGTATCATGGGGATAAAAAGCATAAGGTGGACTTCAATTCTGACAGTACTATGGATAAATCCAATGGTGCTAATAAAATCCAACACCCACTTTCCGAAGGTGTGGAAAGAATCACCCTAGAAATTGCTTGAAGCGTAAGAGGAAATGATTTTGGTGTGGAAGAGAAGGGTACCTAGCCATTAACTACCAACAATAGAAACATTTGGCTGTAACAGAGGAGAGAAAAACTCCCTTAGACACTCAACACATTGTTCATTACTTCAAATGCAACGAACCAAGTCACCTTTGAAATCAGTTCCCTAAGAAAAGGGTTTTCAGAGGCAACCAACAACCTCCGAGGCAGCAAGGGCGAGCTTTTTCCATCACAACTACCAAAGTGAATGCCTAAAATGAAGTGATGATAAGTATTCTAGTTATTCATTCAAGAATAGTGAACATACATTTTGAATCTGGTTCTAGGCATTGATTTATATCCTGAAATTTTAGTAGAACAATCCCAACACCACCAAAAAACAAGGAAGTAAAGATTTCGGTGAGTACAAAAAATTGGGAAATCATTGCATCCCATGAATATAACTCCTCCCCTATCATAATTTTTGGATTTAACTTCCCATAAAACCTCATCATAGTCCCTATGGTGGAATTTGATGAAATTATCAGTATGGATTGGCATTCCTTATATTGATCCAACAAAACTTTCTGTGAGAGGGAAATCACTCTCTCTATGGAGAATCAACCCTCGATTCTATACAAGTGCAAGGAGGAAGATGAATCTTCCTTAGAAACATCATGTAAAGCATGGATATTAATGCCCAATGAGAATTTGTATCTCTCTTAGATGATTGAGTCTAAGGAGGAAAACATCCTTGAAAATATTCCTATTGTGAGGGAATTTGCTGAAGTGTTTCTAAAGGAATTGTATGGTCTTCCTCCTAGAATAGATGTTGAATTCTCAATTGACCTTATACCTCGAGAATTTCCAATATCCAAGACTTTGTATAGAGTGACTGTTATGGAGCTTGAGGAGCTTAAGGAATAACTATAAGAGAATATGGATAAATGGTTTATACACCCAAGTGACTCACCATGGGGTGAACCAGTTCTCTTCATTAAGAAGAAGGATAGGTCAATGCAGCTTTGCATCGATTATCATGAGATTAAAAAAATCACTATAAAGAACATGTTTCCTCTACCACAAATTGATGACTTGTTCGATCAGCTACGTGGAGAAAAATACTTTACCAAGATATATTTGTGGTCAGGATATTATCAAGTATGGGTGAAGAAGGAAGATATCCCTAAGATTGCTTTTTGTACAATATATGGGCACTATGAATTCATAGTAATGCCTTTCAGACTCACTAATGCTATATAAATATTTATGGACTTGATTAGTAGGGTCTTTAGAGATTACCTTGACAAATTTTGGGTAGTCTTTATAGATGATATTTTAATATACTCCAAAACCAAGGAGGATCATGAGGAGTATTTAAGAACTGTACTAGAGGTCTTTTAGAAGGAGAAACTCTATGAAAAGTACATTAAGTGTGATTTATAGTTAAAGGAGGTATCATTATTGTTTCATATCATCACAAGCAATGATATTTCTATGTATCCCTCAAAAAGACAACTGCGATTGAGGGATGGTCGAGGGCAATATCGGTAATGAATATTCGTAGCTTCTAGGGGTTAGCTGGATATTATCGCAAGTTTGTGAGAAATTTCTCACGATTGCCCAACACTCTTACCAAGATAAATCAGAAGGGAGTAAAGTTTTCTTGGAGTGATGAATACGAAGAGAGATTCAAGGATTTGAAAAAGAGACTTATCACTGCACTCGTTCTCACACTAGCCACAGGTGGAGAAATATTTGTTGTATTTAGTGATGCTTCGAAGAAGGGTCTGGGTTGTGTGTTGATGCAGAATGATAAAGTGATAGCCTACACCTCAAGACAGCTGAAAATCCATTAGAAAAACTTTCCCACACATGATCTAGAGTTGATGGCTGTGATCTTGGCATTGAAAATCTAGAAGCATCATCTCTATGGGGTGAAGTGAAAGATATATGCTCATCACAAGAGCAACAAGTATATATTAACACAACAAGATCTTAACATGCACCAACAAAGATGGATAAAACTCATCAAGGATTATGAATACTTAATACACTACCATCCTGGTAAGGCAAACAAGGTGGAAGATTCTCTAAGTAGAAAGGATCCTGCATCTTTATTAATGATGAGAATTGAAAAGGATCCAATATTATTAAATTTATAGAGGATGGAAATGGGAATAATTAAGTAAGGAACATCATCAATCCTTTCTCAAATGATTTCTCAATTGTCCCTAATGGAGAAAATAAAGGATGCTCAAATAAAGGATGTGGAAATTCTGAAAAAGGAGGAAATTATTAGAAATGGGAAATCCTTATAATTCATGGTTAACAAGGATGAAATTGTGAGATTTGGGTCATGATTATGTATACCATTAGATCTAGAGGTAAAGAACAAGATTCTAAATAACTCTCATAGATCAAGCTTCTCTATTCACCTAGGGAGCACAAATATGTATCAAGATCTCCAGGAAAATATTTGGTGAGATAATATGAAAAGGGAGATTGATGAATATACATCAAAGTGCCTAGTACGTCAGAAAGTGAAGGCTAATAGGAAAACTTATAGGGGGATGACACAACCACTACCCATACCAACATGGAAGTGGGACAATATTACGATGGACTTTGTCACTAGACATCCAAGGACATCTAGAGGAAACAATGCTATATGGGTCATTGTGGATTGTCTTATGAAGATATCTCACTTTATCAACATTCAAGAGGACTTTTCATTGGATCAACTTGTATAGATTTACATCAAAGAAGTGGTAAGGCTGCATGGAGTATCACTGTCTATTGTATCCTATTGTGATCTAAGATTCACCTCAAATTTCTGGAAAAGTCACCAGCATGCTCAAAAATTTGAACTAAACTTTAATACAACCTATTATATTCAAACTGATGGCCAATCTGAGTGAACAATTCAAACACTGAAAGATATGTTAAGATCATGTTCTATGGACTTCAAAGGAGGATGGGGCCAACATCTTCCACTGGTTGAATTCTCTTACAATAACAGTTTCCACTCGATCGTCTAAATGGCCCCATATGAAGCCTTTTATGGGAAAAGGTGTAGAACACCAGCGTGTTGGGATGAAGTCAGTGAGCGTAAGCTGCTAGGACCTAAAATGGTCTAAGAAATGGTGAAGAAGGTGAAAACCATTTGGCAACATATCAAAAAATCCCAAAGTCAACAGAAGAGTTATACAGATAACCATCGATGAGGCCTTGAGTTCAAAGTTAGATACATGGTATTCCTACACATATCTCCATGGAAGAAGGTCATGAGGTTTGAAAAGAAATGTAAGTTAAGTCTGAGGTATATCGACCCCTTCGAGATTCTTGATCATGTCGGGGCTGTGGCCTATTGACTAACACTTCCACCCACCATGAACAAAGTACATGATGTCTTTCATGTATACATCTTAAGGAAGTACATACCAAACACTTCACATGTACTCTCTTCAGAGGTAGTAAAGTTAGAGGACGATATTTCTTACGAGGAGTAACCAGTGAAAATCTTAGATCACAGAGAAAAAGTTCTATGAAATAAGACAATGCCCCTCATCAAGGTGTTGTGGTGAAACCACAAGTTTGAAGAGGCAATGTGGGCATCAGAGGAAGTGTTGAAGTAGAGTTACCTGCATTTGTTTTAGTGTGGGAAAAGGAAATTTCAAGGGGAAATTTTATAAGGGGGGAAGATTATAACTGTTGAGTCAATAAGGATTTTCTTATGCCTTTTCCATTCCTTCATTCAAGGGGGATATTGTTAAGAAAATAATATTTCTTTATGACTTGACCATTCCTTCTTGTTTTGAAAATCAAAAACACCTTATCTTAAGGAAAATCTCGTTTTACACTATGTTTTTCTTCTATAATGATAAATTTACTTCCCCAAGGAAATTTATCCTTACCAAGTTTTCATCACTAATATCATATTTTTTAAGAGTAAAATTTAGATTGTAACCAAAATCTCAGAATCTTATAATTACCTAGATATGAAGCATTCAGTTCTAGGATACGAATTTTCAGAATTCTGGTTACAAATTTTGCTGAGTTCTAACTCTGAATTTTGAATATGAATTTTGGTTAAAAACTCTTCTAAGTTCTGACTCCAAATTCGGAATACGAATTCTGGTTACGAACTTTACTGAGTTATGACTCCTAATTCTGGTTACAAATTCTTCTGAGTTCTGGCTTTGAGTTCTCTGAATTCAGACTCCAAACTCTTATGAGTTCTGGCTCTGAATTCTCTTGAACTTCGACTCTGAACTTTGTAATTTCAGGTTCCAAATACTTGTGAATCCAGATTCCAAATTTTCTTGAAATCCAGACTCCTGAATTCTATAGAATTCAGGTTCCGAATTCCTACAAAAACAGAATTCGAATATCCATGAATTTTAGACTCCTAATTCAATTTTTTTTAAACTCCGAACTTTCATATTTACTCACATTCTGAATATCATATTTTGGTTATTCTTACACTTGTTTAGTTATAAAACGATGTCGTACTTTCAGTTACTCACTAACCGTTGTTTGAGTGACACGTGTATAGGTCCCTCCCAAATTCAAGGAAAATATGACCGTTGGAGGAGGGAGCCAACCGTTTAAGCCGTGCCTATAAATAGGAACTCATTTGAATGATCTCATGAGTGTTCTGTGACTGTAGAGACCACATGCTGTTGAAGTGATTTCTAGAGAGAGACTTTAATTTATTTGTGCGTACTGAACTACTTGTTCAATTTTTCTTCATGCGACTCCAATTGTTACTATGTACAATCGAGGGATTCTGGGGATAGGAAGACATAGGTGCTGACTACCTTGAAGTTGAGGGCCTCCTTGTTGAGGAAGATAGAGGCGCTGACTACCTGATAGTTAAGGGCATGCGGGGATATCAAGACAGACTCCGATCATCATATCGAGAGATTAACCTAGTGTGGGTAAGACTGAATTTCTTGAAAGTATAAATCAAGGGAGCTTTATCCAAGGTTGTTGGATACCCTTATGTTTGGGTTAAAATACTTACTACTTGTTACTTTTTTTACAAGTTTTCCTCTGTGTTTGTATTTTTGGGGAAAGTATAACTATCTTAAACTTCCTTATACATGTACTCTGATCTTATAGGATTCTATACGCTTTAAGGTAGAATCTTAGTTGTTGTAAACTTTTGTTAAGTTTCATTTTCAGAATCACTTTTCCATAATCAAGCAAGTTATTAGAACTTAGAGGTGTTGTGAATTTTGGTTATGCAAAATTTTTTTAGGGGTTTTTAAAGTATACAATTCACCCCCACTTGTATTTGAGCATCTCATATTTACATATTCAATCCTACATTTGGTATTATAGAGTGTATCATACTCACAAACCATCTCAACAATTGGTATCAAAGGATCTCACCTCTTAATTAATCCCACAATTAGATTTAGAAGAGAATTCTTCTTCTTATTACTTTCAGAATTGAATTTTCTGGATTCACTTTTTCGGAATCATATAGTTCATATTCATTTTTTTCTTAGGGATACTATTATTCTATATTTTTCTTGCTTAGGATTATTTTCCTTGTTTATAAACTTATTCTATTAACAAGTTTTTGTGGAAATAATTTTCTTAAAGATGACAGGAATCAATGTTGGTTCCATAGAAAATCTCAATCCAACCAGACCACCTATCTTTGATGGAAATGATTAAATATATTAGAGAGATCAAATGAAGAATTTCATTATCAATACTGGTGTTGATAATTTTTTTATTCTCACTGGAGGATATAAAATCCCTGACAAAGAAGTTAATACCTTTACCATCCAAGAAAAGCATGAAAATCAACTGAATTATAAGGTACACAATACTTTTCTTTTTTCCATTACTAGAAACATATATAGCCAAATTTCATCTTGTGAAACAGAAAATTATATATGGAAGAAACTTGAAGTTACTCACTTTGGAACTTCCAAAGTCATTGAAACAAGAAGATCCATGCTTAGAGCTGAATATCATGGATTCTACTTTCCTTATGGAGAACCCATATGTAAGGTGCAATAAAGATTCTTGACTATTGTGAATAGTTTACAATCAATGGGTGATAAAGGATTAGATGATGAATATCTTTTTGATAGTATCATAGATATCATGAAGAATGAATGAGAATCCAAAAGTACTGCTATTGATGAGAACTAAAAGTTTACTCAGATTTCCTTAGATGAATTTTTTGGAACTCTTCTTTAGTATGATACTAGAATGAAGAGAGATGATGATAACATAAAGAAGAAGAATGGAAATGGTAGTGTTGCTTTTACTACAACTTCCAATCATATGAAATCCAAAACACATGAGAGAGTTACTAGATCCAAATATAAGAAAGTTGTAATCCAATCCGAATCAAGTGAAAGTGAATCCTTAGAAAATGAATTAGAAAATATTTCTCTAAGGATGAACAAGATAGCTGGACAGAGGAACTTTCAATCTACATATAAGAAAAAGGAAAGGAAAGATAAGAAAGATTCAGAATTTACATATTATTAATGCGAGAGAGATGGACACATAAGACCTGATTGTCCTATGCATAAGAGAAAAGAAAGTTTAAGGAAGTGGAAGTAGAAGACAAAACTCCTAAATCTAAGGAAGTCCAATCCGCACCTTCTAAACCCACGAAGAAGAAAGCCTACCCAGATGAGGTTGTAGAAAAATGGAGGGAGGATAAGAAGAAGAGAAAAGAAGGGGAGCTATAGTTCGGTTTGGATCCTGCTGAGGCTAAGGCCTTGAAAGAATCAACTGTTGAAGAGCTTGAGAAGAAAGCCAAAGAGAAGAAACTTAAGAAGAAAATGTCTGAGGCCAAGATTGTGCAATCTCTCTTAAAGGATTCTTAAGTAGCATCCGAGAATATTCTGGTTCCATAATCTTTCTTGACAGAGCCTTTACATGAGACTTCAGGGTTGAATATCTTCACTCAGTAAAAAGCTAAAGAAAAACTTGTTGAATAAGTGGAAGAGGTGGAAGAAGATTAATAAGAATAAGGGAGTGGTAACATAGATGATCTTATTAAGAAAGTTGAATATTATCAAGAAAAAGGGACTCCATGTGAAAAATTTTCACTTTGAAACTCTGAAGCCGAGTCCTCCAATCTAGTCACTCTAGAGATGGATGAAGAGAAGGATTAAAGGAAGGGTGAAGAGAAAGTTGAAGAAGAATTTGATAAATTTTCTGAAGAAGAAAGTCTAAATCGTGATTTCATTCATCCCGATGATGCTGAGGCTATAACTTTGGAAGAAGAGATTGATGAAGATAGAATTATTCAATTTTCTGAAATTGAACATGAGTCTCTAGGTGAGGAAGATGTTCTTAAAACTGATAAGTGTAAACAAGTGTTTATTGATACTCCTAGAAAATCAATAGTGAATAAGAAGAAAGTTGGTGGTACTTCAAATAGGAATCTTATTGAACTAGAAAAACAAGCCTCACCAAGCAAAGTCTTAGATTCTGAATCATCTTCAATTGGTCATGATTTTGTTGAACAATCCTTAAAGAATCTTGTCAAGTCCATTCTGATTTTTTCAAGCATAGATTATAGATGCCAGATGCTACAACACACACTTAACCAGAAATTAGATTTGGTGTCTATAGTGATTGAGAAGTGTGTCAATATGGAATCAGATTTCAAAACTTTCCTCATAGGCCACAAAGATCACAGAAAGTCATGTAAGAAGATAGCCATCTGGTCAAAGAGGTCAATTCAATAAATGAGTGAGCTTGATGAATTCCAAGATGGAGTCAAGGAAGCTTTTGATATAGAAAATGGAAGGGTCAAGGATCTTACAAGTACTTTTGAAGAAAATCTAACTCTAGAACAAAATACTCAAAGTCAAGATGTGAAAGATTTGAATGGGATGTTGAACTCTGTAGCTCAAAGCTGGAAGAGTTAAAGAGATCTCTAGGTTGAGTATGAAGAGAAGCTTGTGAAGCAAGATGAGTTGCTAAAGGCTCAAGTAGAAGTTCTTAAGTCTCAGGAAGATAGAATCAAAGCTCTAGAGAATAAAGCTGAGGAATATCACAAGGAATTAAAGAAGCTAAAAACCATCGTGATGAAGGTAATACCAAAGGGAAAAGAAGAAAAATATACCAAATCCGATCTTATGTTATAATATCTTGCCTTGTAAAAATTATTTCGATCTTAATGAAATTGTGGTTGATTCTTTCTTTTGGATGTTTGTAACAATATTTCAGGTACTATATTTTTTTTTCCATTTCCTAAAACTCTTTTTGAAAATCATAAAGGGGGTGAAGGAAAAATAATTCTAAGGGGGAGATGGAAAAATTTTTCAAGTAAAGAAGAAATATCCCTAAGTAAGGGGGAGTTTATCTAAGGGGGAGTTCTCATTACGAAGATTTCCATATTCAAGCTAAATGAAAAATCTCACTCAGGAAATCTAGAATACGATCCTTAGAGTTCCAAAGCCTAAGGGGGAGTTAGTCGTATTCATCTTTGCCAAGTTTTCATCAATAATATCATATTTTTTTAAGTGTAAAATTCGGATTATAACCAAAAACTCCGAATCCTATAATTACCTAGATATGAAGCATTCTTTTCTTGGATCTGAATTATAAGAATTAGGGTTACAAACTTTGCTGAGTTCTGACTCTGAATTCTGAATACGAATTTTGGTTACGAACTCTTCTAAGGTCTGACTCCTAATTCTGAATACGAATTCTGGTTACAAACTTTGCTGAGTTATGACTCCGAATTCTGAATATGAATTCTGGTTATGAATTCTTCTGAGTTCTGGTTCTGAGTCCACTGAATTCAGACTCTGAACTCTTATGAGTTCTGGCTCCGAATTCTCATGAACTCCAACTACAAACATTGTTAGTTCAGGTTCCGAATGCTTATCAATCCAGATTCCGAATTTCCTTGAAATTCAAACTCTAGAATTCTATAGAATTCAGGTTCTGAATTCCTACAAAACAGAATCCAAATATCGTTGTATTTTAGACTCCGAATTCAATTTTTGGTTAGACTCTGAACTTTCATATTTACTCACATTCCGAATATCATATTTTGGTTATGCTTACACTTGTTTAGTTATAAAAATATGTCGTGCTTTCAGTTACTCACTAACCATTGTTTGAGTGACACGTGTATAGTTTTCTCCAAAATTCAAAGAAAATATGACCGTTGGAGGAGGGATCCAACCATTGAAGTCATGCTTATAATAGGAGCTCATTTGAAAGAGCTCATGACTGTTCTATGACTCTAGAGACCACATGCTGTTGAAGTAATTTCTAGAGAGATATTTTCATTACTTTGTGCATACTGAACTACTTGTTCAGTTTTGCTTCATGTGACTCTGATTGTTACTATGTAAAATCGATGGCTTTCGGGGATAGGATGACAGAGGTACCGACTACCTTTAAGTTTAGGGCTTCCTTAATAAAGAAGACAGAGGTGCCGAATATCTGATAGTTGAGGGCTTGCGGGGATAACAAGATAGACTCTGATCATCATAACGAGGGCTTACCCTGGTGTGGGTAATACAAACTTTCTTGAAAGTATAAATTAAGGGTCCTTTATCCACAGTTGTTGGATACCCTTATCTTTGGATTAAAAGAGTTACTACTAGTTACTTGTTTTGTTACAAGTTTTCCAGTGTGTTTGTATTGTTGAGGAAAGTATAACTATCTTATACTTCCTTATACTTGTACTCTAATATTATAGGATTCTATATGATTTAAGGTAGAATCTTAGTTGTTTTAAACTTTTGTTAAGTTTCATTTCTGGAATCACTTTTTTGGAATCAAGAAAGTTATTAGAACTTCGAGGTGTTGTGAATTTTGGTTATGCAAAATTTTCTTAGGGATTTTTAAAGTATAAAATTCACCCCCCTCTTGTATTTCAACATCTCATCTTTACATATTCGATCCTATATTTTGTATTAGAGAGTATATCATACTCACATACCACCTCAACAGTAATGACAAAAACTTCTATCAATGAAAATTCCTCTTGGTCTAATTAAATGTCTTATAATGTAAAATGGTTATATAACATATGTACTTATTTGGATTCATGTTTTTGGATTTTAAAATACCATAATGAATTGTGACCATTGATAATATATACATTTAATAGTGATCACATCATTAGTATAAATATAGGGCTTTTACAAATCCAATTTATTCAGAAGAAGGAAGCGATGGCCTCATCTAGTTGGCTTGCCTCGTATGAAGCCCATTTTTCATAGCTCGGAAAGGAGGTGGTGTTATGGGGCTTCACTCTTGACCAAGTCCAAGCCAAGATTCAATACGTTAAGCTCAAAAGAAACCACATACAGGAGAAGTGGGAGTTGATAGAGATTACCACGCAAGCGATGTTATCTGAGCCACCACAAGAGTCTGTCACCATCGCACACCTTACCCTTCGGTATTATGCAGGTGTTATATAGGTTTATGTAAAAATACCTTAGCACTATGATTATGTTCAGAAAATATATATTTTAAAATTAAAATAATGTTATTTTATGTTTATTTTATTTATTTTACAAAGCATTAGTGAACCCTCCAAGACTTATACAACATTTTAGATTTTTTAAATCGATTTTCATGAGGGTGTAACTCACCTCCACATAAGCAACCCTATTATTTTAATAATTCCAACCATTGGCCTTATAAAATATTGTTTTCCACCCCCCTTTGGAAAAAACGACAGTCAGAAACCATGGTCTTGTTTGTGGTTTAGATTAGTTTAATGTGTGGTGTCCCAAACCTAAATAATAATGAATTACCTCTAATTTCCTATATATACCCACACAATCTCTCACTTACTCTTCAATAAAAGCCTTTGAAGTTCATCCCACCTCTTCCCTAATCTCTCTATAATCCTCCCAAGTCACTCCAAGATCCCACGAAGGCTCTCTAAAGCCTCTCCCAATCCATTGGGATCACACTTCCAAGTAAGGGGTTCCTTCCTTTCTCATTTTAGCCATGTTTCTTAATATTGTTATATCCTATTATTTTCAATTATAAATGTTGGGGTATGATTTTTAAACTCCTCCATACTGACATAATTATTTTTTAATGATTAGAGACCCCTTTCTATCTCATTAATGCCTCCTATTACACCCGTTACCATGCCATAATTCCGTAAGAAATTTCTCTCTCCTCATTTACATTCAAGCCATTCTTTTGTATTATGAATCTAAAATTAAATTACTCATATAGGTACAAGTATCTAAATTAAACATTACTGTCCATTTAATGTACATATTATGAGACACCCCATTATCTCTCTCATCAACCATTTTTATGAATTCTTATGTCATGCTGTTATGTTTCTGAAATTGGACTGCAATTTTCCAAGACAAAGTCATTGTGTAAAGAATACCAAGCCCATTTATCGATCAAGGGTATTCACCATTACACACATTTACTTTTTTTAAAGAGTTTCATGTATGTATTCTACATTCCTTTATCATGGAATGAATTATGATTTTTAATGATTCCATGTTGTATGATCCATGTGGCACAATTATGCGTGAAATGAAATGTTTAAGAAGGGTGTGCCCTGATAGCACTCCAATGTATTGGGTAAATATTAGTATCATGATATGTCATGTGAAATGAGGATTTACTCATGATAATTAAAGTGAAATGAGGGTTTACTCATGCTAATTCAAGGGCAATGAGGGTTTAATCATTCTCCATGTGCAATAAGCCTTAGCTCATGCTAATTACATGTTAAGTGTTGCTGCTGCATTTCCATGTTATGATAATCATGCTATATCATGCCTTAATGTTAATGTTTCTTTATGATCCATTAACATGACTATTGCTGAACATGTATTGTATCCCTTATTTTATGCCCTTTTTACTCCCTTATTGGGCTTTATAACTCACCCTTTTCATATGCATGTCCTCAGGTTATCCCATGAAATGCTAAGTACGAGGGAATGTAGTGGTCATGTAATGGAATTTTTCAATAAGATGTTGCATTCTATGTTTTAAGTTGTTATATTATTTTCCTAATCCCAGAAGACACTAGACCTCTTGATCTTCTATGTTGTATCAAGTGAAGGTTTTATGTAATAAATCATGTTTATGTATGTAATAAAAATCAAGGTTATTATAATACATGTGTTTCATATATATCATCCTATATCCATTTTTTCTTGAGTATCATTTATTTCATTCTAGAGTCCAATATTTTATTACATTTATTGGTTTATAAATTCATAATTTTTTTCAATGTTATAAAATCCCATGGGGTTAAACTTTCAAGTTAACTAAATAGGGATTAAGTTTTCATCAAATAGATACTCTAAATGTGTTTTAGATTTAATACAAAATAGTTTTTATGGGGATTTAGAAGGTAATTTATACACAGGTATAAAAAAAATTATAGCCATGAGCCATGCTTTTGGATATTAGATATAGAAACAAATTCTATTCCCATAGTTCCTATTAGTGTTTTTATTTATACTTCAACATAGAAATAATTCCGTGTCTCACCTATATCCTTGGGAAGAGGTTTTTGGATATAAGTGTGTCCTTGTGGATTTGAAAAAATCAATGGACCCCTTTCTCATGGAAATATCATTTTTCAGGGAAAAAATAATGCCATTATTTAGATCTCTATCATTAAGATGGATATAAAAAGGCCTATACAACTTTTCTATTTCACTAATTACAAATATATATATATATATATATATATATATATAAAATTTTGTTCATGTTTCATAATCATAAAATATATTTAATGCTTATTCTTTAATTAAATATAACATCACCCTAGTCTATATAGATATAGTCATGGGAAACTTTTAACCTGGATATAGCCTACCTATTTTCGTGGTATACACTGACCAATCCTGTAATCCCTCATTAACCATACTCTATAGGCACTTTCATTTAAGACCATGAAAATAGCTCATAGAGACAAATCCTCTAGCCATGGTCATACAACACAAAGGCCATAACACCTGATCCCTTCAACCCTTAACTATGGACTGGGATGACTATGGTTATATCCCCTAGCCCACTAGATGGAACCTATACCTCCAATCATCCCATACGATATATATATATATATATATATATATATATATATATCACATACCCCCTAAAACATATATTCATGTTCCCCCATGATAGTGGTTATAGCTCCCACCACAGCACACTGTAGCCATTTTTGGCCCCTAACAGTATCTATATTCTCTTTCCCATGATATTTTGACATAAAATAAATTTACCTTACCATGTTTCGGTAAATATATAAACACATTCATTTCTCTCCCATGGATGTATTTTAAATATAACAATGGTCAATATCAACCATGGCTATAATTATATGTCCATATACTGTTTTTATAGTAGTGATATGATGTGACACATAGTAATTTTGATGATTGACTTCCAAAAGTATTTTAGAAGAGATAAAAATTCATTTTTTGATATGGTTTAGAAATTTAATGTATATGATGTAATGTAAGGTTACATGGAACATTGTTTATGAAGCTTTAATTTATGTTTGAGATTGATGGTAATTTTCCCTAAATACTTTACACATATGATGTGTTTTATCCTATATTATATATTATAATATAATCATTACCTATGGTATGAAACTTTGGAACCAAGGGTAAATGATATCACTTGACTTTGGGAATATAGTCAAATATTTTATAAAGGTATCATATAGGATACCTAGGATAATCATGTTATATGATATGGAGTAATCATAATGTTATAAATTTTAAGGTATTATTCATGAATCACAAAAGGAAATAGAGTTTTAAAAGTGTAAACTCAAATAATCTACAAATAAGCTATCATTAAACTAACTATTTCATATAATGAAATGGATAAGAAGTATTTTAATAAATGTTTGAATGAAATGGATGACTGTGGAATTTACTCATGTGTTATAATGAACTATTAAATTCATGATTAGTTAAGGAGAATTATTAAGGATTCTATATAGAATAGGTTGAACTGATTTGAAGGGTTTGGGTTTCCATGTGAATTCTCGACTGAAACTCCCGTAAAATCATAACTCTCTTTTCCAAACTCCTTTTCATCATAATAAAACCTCTTTTTATAGAGGATAGAAGATACTACTTGATAATTGATCAATTTAACATAGCTCATAGATATTTTGAAATAAGGGATGTCATTCGGTTGCCTCTTGGTGATCTTAATCAAAATCATAAAAGGAAAATGAAAGTTGTAACAGATTCAGTGTAAGGTACATGATTATTGTTTTAAATTTATTATATGCTTGATTTCAGTTTCATGGATAGTCAGTCTTGGTTGGGGTATCTATATTTATTAAATTATGTTTAATAGGAGTTATTAGAATCTTTTAAACTAAAAAATAATTATATATTTTATAATGATAAGAGATTTTAATGTTGCAAGTCAATATTAATAAATAACATTTTATATATCCAGACCATGATTGGATCTTCATTAGTTCAATGTAAAAATTTGATACTGTAAATTTACTTGATATTTAAAGATAAAATATAATAAATATAGATACTGATATATATATATATATATTTGAATTATAATATTGAAAATAATTGACAAACATGTAAGAAAAATATATTCCATTTTCATCCTTTTTTATTTCTTTTGCAATTTTTATTCTTTTAATACTATCTTGGTAATTGAAATGTTTCTTTTTTATCCTTGGAAGTATATTATACTATCATAATTATGATATTCATAATTTTTAACATATATAAATTTAATAAATAAAAATCAATATATGAAATAGAATATAAATATAAAACAATATATTTGAATTTATTTCATTTTGTTCACAATAGTAGGGAATTATATATGAGTTAGAAATATCTAGTAATGTATATCAAAAACAGATAAGATGTTTGATAAAATATAAAATGTATATTATAATTCTGTTAGTTCATGAAGAAATCCCTTATATATAGTGAAAAATAAATAAATAAAATTAATGATTATGATATACTTTTTCAATATTAATTTTTTCTAATCTAAATCACGAGATCTTATAGATAGAATGTTAATTTATTCTAATATTTATAATACAAATAATCCAAAATTGTAATTTTTTATAAATTATTCTATATACAATTTTTGTAATTAATTACTCACATACATTTTGACATTGGATTTGGAAACAATATAGGTTAATAATTATTTTATATATTAGATTTTCTTTGTCAACATCATAATATAGTGAAAAGTTATGAATAGGAAATAGTGATATTAAAGAATATTTACTTTATATTTATCAAATAAGTTCAAATAAAATCATATATATATGTTGATAAAAATACTGCATACAATAAATACAAATTAATTTCCAGTATTAGCTTTATATACCCATGTCATCCTCTATCTACCCAGTTATACATCATTTCTTTTCATCCTTTCCATACAAACTTTTTCTATTCAAATAGTAAATTCATCTTCCATAAAGTTTAAAAATTAAATTCTTTAAGTGTGTTAATTGATTTGTTTCAAATAAAGAACTTTAAATTGAATAGAAATGTTTCATATTAATCCAATTATGGGTTAAAAGGTTTTAATAACTCTTCATTAAATTATTAAATAACATTATAAATGAATTTACTAAAGAGTATATCTTTATTGAATATTATTTTGATATAAGACACCTTTTGAGCCAAATTAATCTTGAGTTCTTGATAATATTTAATGGGTTAAAAATAATACTATAGTACACTACCATTAATATCATTGTATATGAAATATATTGAGAAGAAAAAACTAGAAATCCCACTATTTTAGCAACGTGGATTGAAAATAGTGGTATTGAAAACATCCTAAAAAGATAAGTTCACAATTATTAAAATAGTGGTAAAATGATATTGGAATCTTCAAGTACTCTTGAATCATTGGTGGTATATGTATATGGGTGGATAGTGTCAGCACATGAACAACTACCCATTTTCATACCTAAAAAAACAAGTGAACAATTCATTAAAATAGAAATTTTTTTGAATTTTTGTTTTATAATAAAAAATCATAGGTATAGTTTAATATTTTATATTAAATAAAATAAATTTCCAAAATAAATTGAAGAAAATAATAATTAAATATTAATGTTATTTTGGTTACAAATTTCCTCGATATAATAACATAATTAGAAATGAAAATTAAAAAAAAATAAAAAAAATAATATATGTCGAATATAAATTCATAGAAAAGATATTCATAAATTAATTTTCAAGAGAACACCATTTGTAAATAAATGATGCCTGTGAATACTTTATGGGTGAATTTAAATTCATTAATTAATTTTATCTAATGATCCCTAACACATAAGAAAATTATATAAAAAATGTAACTAAATTAAAAATCATCTTCCCTTTATTTTATAACCTTTATTGTCTAACCTAGCGAGAAAGAAAATCTAGGTCACATTGAGAATGAACTTGGTTGATTATATAAGGGATCATATTTCATATATGTAAAATCATTTTTATATATGAGAATGGATGAATAAACTTTAATAGAATGGGATAGATTATTTTTGAAGAAGGGAATGGATTTTCTTCAGATTTAGCTGACGGGCCGACTTTTCTGCTTCACCTTCAGTTAATGATCATCATAACTTTTAATGGGAATAAAAAATATGATTTTTTATGATAGGGATAATAAATAAATTATAGGAATATATATAGGATTATTAATGTATAATCTTAGGTTGAGGAGGTGTGTGTAAACCTAAGGTGTTTGAATGGAAATTGGTTCTAAATAAAACATATAAACAGAAATAAAAAAAAGACAAAAAACTAGTTGATTTATTGGGAAGAAGAGCATGATGAAATCATGAAAGGAGTGAGGTTAGGGTTTTAAATGGATCTGATAGAGTGGATGGGATAATGGGAAGAATAAGAGTGGAATATATTTTAATTTTTCTAGGGAGGAGAATGAAGTGAAAGATGGAGATGGAATAATTTGAGTACGTGGAGCCTACATGGAGAACATAAATGACGGGGGAAGTAATAAATAGAGAGAGTATATAGTATAACATCACAAAATACACACACATGAATTATATTCTTAAAACATGATATTTATGAATATGTATTTGATACCGATGTTGGTGAACCAATTTTCAACATCCAAAACTACATCATCAAAAAGAAATATTAAATCACTTACATACCGCTGGACCTTTTAAGTTAATAGTATTATAGAATTATGAAAAACTATTATATAAGAAATACCCATATATTTATATGATCATTTCTACCACTTAACCCATTTTTTTATTATTTCAAATTAATTCATCATAATCATATATCTAAAACCATTCCATACATAATTCATTCATCGTCATTCATGATGACCCAGGTAAAATGAAACATAGTAAGGGTGAGATCAAATAATTAGTAAGGGTAAACATAAGAATTAAAAATTGAATGTCATCAGTGAGTATAAGAATAGTGTAAGGGTTTGATGATATAATCAAAGTGCATGTTCATAAAATAAGAATATTCATACGCATTAATAACTATATCATCAAACACAAAAATAAGGAATAAGGATTTAACAAATGAAATATACCTCAAAATCAATAATCATGAGCTATGCAATATCAATCTCAAGGAAATGAAACATTTATAACCATAGGAATCATAATGAAAATATATTAGTATCTTGGAAAATTATCTTCATATCACATCTTACAAATAGAATAACCAATATGGTTGACTTCCATCTTTGGATTACCTAATTCAATAGTGAGCTATAATTGACCCACCCATCCTTTGTTTAGTAAGGAACAACCCATCCTTGATTTATAATGGAACCACCCATCCTTGGTTAATAATTTAACCACCCATCCTTGGTTTATAACTAAACCACCCTGTCGTGGTTAATATTATAAACACCCATCATTTCTTTATAACGAACCCTCTTATCCTTGGGTTATAACAAAAAAACCATCATTATAAACAATTTACAAGAAGAATATCCTGAATAAACTACATAGAGCATTCATTTTATCATAAATAATTTAAGAAACCATTATTCTCATAATAACATGATTATCCCGTAGAAAAGAAACAGGTTCCATAAAAATTTCTTTGTAACATCCTTAAAACATAGAAATGAAATAGGTTACATAAATATAAATTTGAAACATGATTATTCCATGGGAAATAAATGAATTCCATAATAATCTATTTTAAACATGATTAATCTATGTAAATGAAATGGGTTCCTTTTCAATCTCTCTAAAACAAGTTTAATCCATATAGATAAATAATGATGATGGAATCATTACAAAATATCACCATTGGATAATAGATAGTGACAAGGTTTTTTTATTTGTATTAATGGTAATAACATTAAAATATCATTACAAACATTTTGGAGGAAAATAACTTTCTCATTTTAAAAATCCCTCATTAAAATTAAAAGTTCAAAAAATATTGTGAAAATACATTTCTTTGAAAAAAACCTTGGAAAAATATAAATTAAACATCAAGGAAAATATTGTACATGAAGATGCTAAAATCACTTCATGTCATAAATGTTAAAAATAAATATTCTGTTAAAAAAATTAAAAAAGGGAGTCAAAAGTGACATATTTGGAAAATTTTATGAAATTTACTTTTAATTTTTTTTAAAAGATGGAAAAAGATCATGTAAAATGGTTTTAGGAAATCATTTATTTTTATAAATGAACATGTTTTCAAAATAATTTTAGAAAACAAGGATATGTAAGAGAAATATACCCAATCTAAAAGAGAAATATAAGATTGGTATCACTTATAAACAGATTTATTGATGTTTCTTAAATAAATAAGGTATGAAATAGAAATTAAACATATGAAAAACATTCATAACTAGAGGAGAATAACAATTATGTTCTTAGATAATATAATATCACATTATTTCCTCCAGGAGAACTTTGAACATAAACAATCCTGAGAGAAAGGAGATTGTAACACAAATATTTTTCCACTTTGGTAACTCTTCAATCATAATACCCATGAAAGAATAACAAAAGCTGATACTTTAAATATCCATGACATAATTATTTTCATTATATAACATATAAAAGGTTAGTATATACACCTCAAAAATTAATGTTTGTTCATATCATAGATGTATGTCTCAATGAAAGAGAATTTGAGACGAATAACCCTTTCAAAAATCATACCATTGAATTTTAAGAATTAATAACTGAATATATTATTTGTATATAATGTAAGATCACATAAAAAAATTGGAAATAAAACATAATATAGTAAAATTTTATCACACACATAATCTTAGAATATAAAAAATATTGAATAAGTAATATAACCCATTGAAACAAGACTGAGTCATAAAATTATTTACCACTTAGTAACATTCAAGTAAAACCCCTTTGGATAAATTAATTCTAATATAAAATTTAAATACCGTGATTCAAGAATTATTAATGATATTAATTGTAAAATGGTCACTATATTACCATATAAATTAAATTAGGTGTAAAACATTGAAATATGCCTCATTGAAAAAAAAATTAGACGAAGTCCTTTACTGCTTTGGTAATCAATAGATCAAAACCTCATGCATTATAAAACCTCATATGGATTCATAAATACCAATAATTTTCATGAAAATAATATTAAATTACATTCATGGTAATATATACTCTACATAATAAAAACAAGTAGTTAATATGACACATGTTTCATTGAAATAAAAAGTTCGATGAGGAACCCTTACCTTGAGTCCGAACATTCCATGTGTACCCTTTGAATACTATATAATAATATTATATCAATTATTTTATTTATTAAGAATATTTTATAGGTTTAATAACTTATATTTAAATAATTTATTTTATTTATTTAAATGACATATTTAAATACTTAATCAGTTAATTCCACATCGAGCTTTTTTGAGGACATTCGCTCCATTATTTCAAAATAGATTTGGTGTGTTGATCGTGGTCTAATATGCCAAAAATATAGAATAATAATCATGAAATAATTATAATATTTATTTATAAATTATAATTTTAATCCCAATAATGAAATATTATTATGAAAAATGAACTACGCTATGACCATGGAGGAGATAAGCCGTACATACGCATGAATAACATTTATAGTTTTCAAGGATCATTATGGAAAAAATGTATGTAATATCTTATTCTTACATAATCATAATAATATCATAAATGAAATATTTTTTATTTAAATATACTTATATGTTTCAACTATATGGTTTTGTGATGAAAAAAGAGACACATCACTTTGTAGAGGTGGTAGTCCACACATACGCACATATGATGTTATCATTTTTTAGTGTAAGAGAGAAAATAATATAATATAATTTTGGAATTATAAATATGTTATTTATAACATAAATATTTCATTTTTACAACATATATTCATAAAATTTATCCTTATTACCATCCATATAAATCATTAGTGAAAATAAATCAGATCAGTTCATGAGGCGATAGTCATCTGTATACAAGAGAGACGTTATCATATCCCTATAAAAATGAGAATTAAGAAGGTATATGTGATATTGCAACACCCCAATATTTCATAGTAAGTTTTTTTCTTTAAATTAATTCAATAGCTTCCACTACTTGCAAGACCATGTTCGAGCACACCGTGACTTACCAAACTAGTCGTAAAAAAATGGTTATGAATAATATTAAATGAATTTTAAATTTTAAATACTCCATATAATTCTAAAATCCATATTATGTGTTTCGTAGACATAATATAAGAACCAATTCAATTTTATAGATAAAAGAAGTGTTCTTCAAAAAATAAAATTTTACTGCCTTTTATTGGGGAACCCTTTTTAAATACAATATTTGACACTTTTATATATTCAATTTGACAAAATAAACTTATTATTTAGAAGTGGTACATAAAAATTTATTTTGTATAAAATTTTAGTTCTCTTATGATAACTTTCATATTTTGATGAATAGTAAAAAATACAAAATTTTAATTAAAAACAAATTTTTTAATCAAAATAATTTATAGGGTTAAATTATTACTTTGAATGGGTTTAAAGTATATTTAGATTATATTTTTATTATTTAATCCAACGTTGGTAATTTTAAGTAATTTTACATTTAATTTGGACATAAACACATATCAATCTTTTGATAGTTTTTACTTCTCAAAAACCCGCTTTTTGGTTTTGACAATGAGAATATATTTTTTAAATTAATTAATAAAACCTATATGTTATTAATTTTGTAAAATAGGCATAATTTTTTAATTTTTAATATAAAAATTATCTTAGGTTTAATTTTTTGTATTTTTCTGAAAACTTTCAATTTTTGATGAATAGTGAAATCACTGTGTTATTGTTTAGAACCTACTTTTTCTTAAATAATTATTTTATTTATTTAAATTTATTTTAGGTAAAAATAGATACATAATACCTATATAGGTTAAATGTAATTTATTGGATTCATTTTATAATAAAATTAGATTTATAAAATTTTATTGAACATTTTAACATCTTTTACCTTCCTTCTAGGCACATTTGCAAATTTACATAAAACATAATTTTACCACTTCTGTGAATTGAATTTAAATAATCTTAGAGACATGGTTGATATCAGTAAGTAAAATGTGTTTCAATAGGATGAAAATAATTTTTGATGAATATTATTTTTTGAATTTCATTTACCATGGTTAAAAGTAAATAGGGAAATTAAAGTTAAAAATGATATTATAATTACCCTAAAAATATACTAATTCTATTGGATAAGTGTTTTCCGACCAAAATAAACCTTATTAATAAAATATGATCCTCTTTGACCCACTTGGATTAGATTAGGGAATTTATTATTATTTTATTTAAAGAAGTGTTGAAAGTGTTAAATTCAAATTTTCATAACTAAATCATTTTTAATATAGAGTAATACATAAGATAAATTCAACTATAAATTTTCATTAGAAAAATATAATTATTTCCTACATAATCGTATTTTATTTATTATTTTTATACATTAAATTATAAAATTTATTTATGACCCAATTATGATGCAGTAATTACTTTATTAATGAATGATTAAAATAATTGATATTATAAATATCTAAATAAAAATAAATTGAGACTTTTGATGTATTAAACTAATTTTATAGGTTAATATTACATGTTAATATTTATTTAATTTATTTGTTTCTAAGTAATAAAGTTTTTTTTTACTTTCAGAAAAACCAAATACTAAATAATGTCAAAATTGACATAAATGAGTTTTTAAAACAAATACCACATTATTAAATTATATAATATTACTAAAAATACAAGGTTCAGATAAAGGACTCATATAATGATAGATATGTCATTAATGAACCACTTGGGGTTCTATTGGATTTTTATAGTATGTTTATTAACCATTTATTATAATAATACCAGAATACATTGTAAAAGTTAAACTATTTAACTAAGAGTTAAATCTAAAAGATAAGGTTAATATGGTGACCAAAACTAGTATAAAACATATTTTTTGAGAGGTTTTAGACATATCCCCACCTTATCCTCTAAATAAATAATTTTGGAGCCATTATAAACCGAATATTATTGTATAATAAATTAATATTACAAGCTTTTCCTAAAGTGATCATCACCTCTCTATAAAAGGGTACTTCCCCTTCTATCAAAATCACACCTCCAATGCCATTTTACTTGGTCAAACCCTGCTCAAATATCCTCCCAACTACCATAAATTCAACCTAGAGTCATTTCTTTGATCATAAATCCATCATAATGAGCCATTTTTATCAAATCAAAAGGGAGCACCCAAAGAAGTGGTAATAATTTCATCACCTATTTTAATGTTTTTTTCTTCTTCCACTTCCTTTTTATTTGTTGTTTCCATACCAAAATAATAACTCTAGTACCTTATAAAAACATTGATGTTATTATAAATATGGTAAAACTATATTTATTATTCTATCCATCCAATGAATGATGAAGTCACCATATGTGCGTACATACGACTTACCGTCTCCACATCGTTGTGTAGTTTGTTATTCAACACTTAATTATTTGGATGGGTATAATAATGAGTATAAAATATATAAATAATAAATATAACATGTTAATTATTATTTATATATAATATATCCATCCAATTACATATTGTTTCACCATCAATAGAATGGTATTGTTGCTCGTGCATACGTACAAAATACCCTCTCCACGAACGCGATGAGATTCATTCCCCATCGTAACCATTAAAGAATAATTTTTATTTTATGATTAAAAATAATTTTTCAAAACTTAATATAATTCTTGATATGAATAAAATACATCCAATTCATAACAAAAATGACTTACGCAACAAAATATATAAAGGAAAATGGATCAGTTAACACCCAAAACAATGATACTACTAAAATATAATTCACAAAGAAATATTACAAGATCATATATGATAACATATTTATGTTTGTGGTTATTTTATAATTTAATAGAATGTATTTTACCATTATACAAGAGGTTAAAATACCCTCAAATAAGTAAAAGTATAAGGTAATGGGTTTTCCTCTCACTTTTTATTCCTATGAGATTCATGATATATTTGCCACTATTTCCTTTTGTGTGGCGTATATACTTCCCAAGATTGTATTCTTTGTGTAACATACTTTAATTTATGGGTATTTGCATATACATTGTTTGATACTTATTTCATGGAGTTCCATATCGGCAAGGGAACATCTAATTTCAATTTTAACACAATGGTTTTTACACAAACTTTATTGATTATTTTACTCCAAGATTATGTGTGAAATCACAATTTATTTATTTATGTAGTAATTTACACTCTCCTTTATGTGGATTTACTTTTGATACACATAATCAATCCATTTATAAATTCTAAAGTCATTGATATAAACTTGACAAGAGTAATCTAAACTCAATTTCCATTAATTGAGTTGAACAGCGAAGTCATTGATGTTGTTTTTACAAAAATACGTGTGAATGTACTCTGATCGATTTACACTAAATATCCAATAATATTGAGTGTATTTATATTTTTCACACATAATTACGTCATTGATTTATCCTTAACCTAAGGATACAGTCTTTATAAGGGATTTCCTCTCAATTTACATTCCATTGAGACTTCATTGTTGTTATGTGCCAATTCACTTTTATATGGTGTATATACAATACTTTGACAGAGTATATCATGAATACCTTTATTCTTATGATATTATAATGTTTTAATTACATTAATTATCTGTATTCAAGCGTCTCTCATTTGGTTAGGAACTCTAACTAAAATATTATTTGAAATGTTTTAAAGATTTATTATTCTAAATCTTTTTCATTAATGTCCATGTTTTAAAAATGGTGTTAAGGATTTAATTATATAAACAAGAATGTTTTAAAATTAAAATTCATTTTAAAAGATTCAATGTGGCATGGGAAAATATATTTCAAAAATTGATTTTAATATCTTTTTGATAAATAGTGATACTTTTTAATGTTTTCAAGAAAAAAGGGGATATTTCCCTCAAATGGTTTTAGTGATTATTTCCATCTATGTCAATATCCTTCATTATTCTTCATTGAGGTTGATTTATTATAATATAATATTCTATATTTTATTGAATGGGTTATGTTTTACTATGGATGTGCTATTTTTATACCATTCATGGTTTGTGGTTAAAATATTGACATTTCATATGATAGTTTTAATACGAATGTTTAGATTATGTTTGAGAATTTTCATATGAGGAGTGGATTGGACTTAGTAAGTGACGGGTGGAGCCTGTTATAGCTCCTAGATTTATCAGTAGGTCTCATGAGACAAACTAGTGTCTTATATCAAGGCCTTGAAAAAATCTTATTTGTAGTATTGGCATGAGGCCTTGACTATGGGGTTATGATGTCCGACATTATGCATTCCATCATTATAAAATTAGCTGTTGATATTAAATGTGATTATTCGATTAGTATAATATCTATGTGAATGTGTAAATGGAATTATTTGAATTATATTTTCCATATTATGCTGATGTTTAATTTTAGAAGGATTTTGTTTTAGTCTTATACATTTCCTTAAATGTTGTTGTTTTCTTATGATAGTTTCTGCTATATTGTTATCCTTACTGCGAATATGAGTTCACCACTTTCTTGTGTTTTATTTTTCCTAGGATGTGAATAAGTATGTTATGATTAACATGATGGAATATTCTATAGGATATGAGTGTGTTCAAAGGAGACACAATGTTGCAGTTTTTCCATTTCATAATTTAATGTAATCGTATGTATGTATCTAGGACCTCCAGGGCTACTAAACTAATCAGTCTTTTGAGACTTGATCTATTTTGATCATGCCAATGTTATATAATAATGCACCAATTATGGTTAACTATGGTTGGGGCATTACATATATCATAACTCTAAAATTATAAATAAGTTATAATATATATATATATATATATTAAATCCATCATTATAACAATTCATGAGAGGTGATTATGGAAAACAATTGCATTGGTTTGTAAGGTTTTGTCTTCCGTACACATAAATGATGAATTGGTATCCCATTTGATAGAAGAGGAGAGAGATTTAGGTTATTCCATTAACATAACAACATATAAGTATATGGTAGATATGAATGTTATTATATAATGATAATTGTATAATATTTTAAGGAGGTTGAATTAGAAATAATATAAAAACACCCGGTTAAGCACAATACCTCTTCTTTGGTCAACCTCATTATGTTAGCCCCAAAATACTTATTTAGATGGATTTATGATCAAACCATAAACACTAGGTCATGGGTATGGGTTTTAGGAAAGTTTTTTTTTAGTTATTGGTTGATTCAATGGGCTCTTAATGTGTGAAATGGAGAGATTAGTGGGTGACCTTTTATAAGTCAGGTGAGTGACATACTTGTAATTTTGGAAAAGAAAAATGTGTAAATACTTTTTTTCACATGAAATAAGGATCAAAAATTAAAATTTATCAATAATTATATGTTATAATTTTGTAATATTCACATAAAATAGATCTTAAACAAGTTTTATGTCATTTTACCCTTATTATTTTAGTTTTAACCCTGGAAAATATGTTTTCACCTTAACCGCAGTAATTAATTTTTACTTTTCTCAGTATTAATTATATTTAAAAATTAATTTGAACTTTTTAGATAATATAATTTTTTCAGATTAAAAAAATTAAATTAATTTTACCTAATTAAATTCACATAGGTGAAAAAAATTAACTGAAAATTAAGCCCGTAGATGCGATGAAAAGGTAGTTTTTCAAGAAGTATATTTTTCATGAAAATTATGATTTTATATTAAATATATGACTAATAATAATAATTTTATGAATATAAATTAATATAAATCAATATATAATATATATATATTTCATTTAAATCATTCCTATTAGTGGTTTTTTAATTAATTAAAATGTAGAAACATTATTCACATTAAAATAGTTTTCAAAATAATTCTTCTTTTAAACCCCAAAATAATTTTATACTGAAATATAACATAAATTTGATTAAAAAGTAATTAATTTTATTAAATATAAATAAAAATTAATTATGTTTTACATAATGGTACTTTTAAATTAATTTATTTATTGAAAAGAAAAGATAGTTTTAGAAAAATTGATATTTTTCACTATTCATTGAAAAGTAAATATTATCTAAATAATCACAAAATTTCACCATAATTTTAGTTTGATATGATTTTTTTTTAAAAAAATAATTTTATCAAATTAATTTTATAAAATATCAAAAAATGAATTTTAATATTGTTCCACAAAAAGCAATTAAAATCATTTTTGAAGAAAACATATTTCTGAACAAAAAAAGTACTTTACTAAAAATTGATTGATTATTTAATAAGATTTTATATATAATTTATATTATTATTAAATAAATAACTAAAAAAATATATTAATATAAATTATTTAATTATATTCACACCCAAGAATTTAATTGTTATGTTATTATAGTTATATGTTTCGTTGGTTGTTTAAGCTTAGTGTTACATGTTGAATATTCTATGAAACATAGTTTTATTTTAAAAAATCATAGGGTGTTACATACTCATCTATATAATAAAGTTTTCTCCTCGCAATTTTATTAATTCATTAGTAATCAAAGGGTTAAATTTGAAAATACCACTGTTGGAAACCGGAATCTTAAAAAGGGTTAATAATGCTTTCTCTCAAAAAAAGGCGAGGGAGATATGAAGGCCATCACATAAATAGGTTTCTATATTGGAAAAAATTGGCGAAAAGTGAAGATTTAGACATTGAGGCAAGGAATAAAAAATTATAGAGATTGGTAGATATCATTGATCATAAGAGAGTGAATGATAAATAGAAAGTTAAGGACCTCAGATCTATAAATCTGTGATGAGTTAAATAAAAATTGATTCATTAGATATAAATGTAATAAGGTAAAATTTATGTTTAAAGATCATGTTACTAGAATTTAATAATTCCTTTAGAATATAGACTTGTTTCATAAGGAAATATACTTATTTGATGAGTATAATTTCATCCTTTTTTCAATTTGCACCATAATTTCATCTTTTTCTCCAAATGATGAGTATTCAAGGTGATTTTTTTCATCCTCGAAACAGAAAAATCAACTTATAAAGGTTCACATAACCATAATATGGTTGAAAATATATAAATTATGTCTTTATAAATTAACCAAAACCCAAATGGTTTGCACAAGTTAAGGTAATTCTCAAAATTAAAAAACCATTATATGAGGATATTATACGTTAATCTCCAAAATTTAATAGATATACCCAAATTTCAACCTAAATTAGTACATAAATAAATAATCCCATATCCTAAATAACCTCAATAACCTCAACATAAAAAAGTGTTTTAACCTTAAAGGTTATGTCAAACCTTTCATATCACAAGTAAAAAAATATAGTGATCATCTAGGACATCACATAGGAAAGAGGTAGGTGGTGCACCCTCATAGCCCTTCAATTGTGGGTTCAAGTTCCACTTACTTTCTAGATGTGATGGGTTATCACCCGAACTTTAGGTTTTCCTTATTCTTAAAGTTATATCCTTACAAAATTCTCAAAAATATGATGAAAATCCTTTAAAATATCCTTAATTGTGAAAGATCATATAAAAACTATAGGTTATCAATAAATTTATACTTATGAAAAGATAATTCTTTATAAAATAATACTTCATGTTGAACCAAAGGGATACAGAGACCCTAACCCAAAAATAACGTCTCTTAAAATGTCATTAATAACATAAATTTCATAAATTAAAACCTCCATAGGGGTGTCTAATACTTGAACATATGGTTAAACATAAACTTGTAAACCCATGGTAGAATTTAAAACATGCTTGTGATACCAATAATAATTTCCCAGAACCTACACTCATGGATCCTGTACAAAAAACACAATATGTACATTTATGGATTTGATACCAATTAATTTGACCCAATTTTCACAATCCAAAACATACTACATAAAAATTAAATATTGGATCACTTACATACCCAAGGAGTTTTTATGTTTAGAGTTTTACAGAATTAGGGAAAAGTGTTTCATAAGAAACACCCATGTCATTAAATGAGAATTTCTCCCAATTAACCCTAATTTTATTGATTCACATTAAGTTATCTTCATTATCCATATGAAACCCTTCTATATATAATTCATTCAAAGTCATTCTTAATAACTTGGGTAAAAGAAAAAATAATAAGTGTGATCTTAAATACCTAGTAAGGGTGAACATAAGAATCAACAATTGAATGTCATCAATGAGTATAGGAAGAGCATAATGGTATGATGACATATTCAATGTTAATAAGAACAAAATAATAATATTCATACCCATAAATACCTAGATCATCAGATATGAAAACATCATATAAGGCTTTAACAAAGGAAAGAGTCATCAAAATCAATAATCTTGATCCATGTGATATCAATCTTGATCAAAGAAAACATTTATAACCATATAGATCATAAAAAACATATTGGTATATTAGGATATTATATTTATATCACTTATTACAAATGGAATAACTAATATGGTCGACTTCCATCTCTAAAGTACCCAATGCATTGGAGGGATATCAGGGACCCACCCGTCCTTAGTTTATCATATAACCCCCCATACTTGGTTTATAATGGAACCACCATCCTCTGTTAATAACATAACAACCCGTACATGGATTACAACATAACAACCCATACATGGTTAATAACATAAACACATTTAATTATTTATAATAGAACCACCCATCATTATAAACAATATCTAAGAATTTTATAATGAATTAAGAACATAGAGTATTAATTTCATTATAACCGATTGAAAAAACCATTATTCCTTTTATAACATGATTAAACCATGAAAAAGGAAACAACTTCCATAATGATTTCTTTAAAAAAAAATTAACTAGTGGAAAATAAATGGGTTTTATACAAATATCTTTGAAACATTAATAACATTTGGAAAAGAAACAAGTTCCATAATAATCGCTTTCAAACTTAACTAAACTGTTGAAACTAAACAGGCCCCATGTCAATATTTTTGAAAAATATTTATCCATCCCTAGAAATAATAAGTATTGTATCATTATGAAATATACCCATTAGAGGATAAGTAATGATAAGGTTTTTTGAAATATATGAACAAAAATTCCATTAAAAGTTTACTGAAACAATTTTGGGTAAAACAATATTTTCATTTTGAAAATCACTTTAAAAAAATAAAAATTCAAAAAATATTGATAAAATATTTTTTTTGGTTTTTTTGTAAAAATATAAATGAAACATAAATTAAAATAATAGTAATTAATGTGTTAAAATATTTTAATGTAATAAATATTAAAAATAAAACATTGTTTTCAAAACATTTTGAAAAAGGGAGTCAAATGTGACCCATTTAGAAAATGATAAGGAATTTTCTATTAAAAATTTTTAAAAGAAGGTAATAGGTCATGTAAAATGAATTTTTGAAATAATTTATTTTTAGAATATAACATTTTTGAAAACATTTTTAAAAACATGAATATAGAAGATAAAGATACCCGATATAAAATAAAATTCAAGATCAGTACCACTTATAAAAAAATTTCTTGATGTTTATTTAATCAATATGGGAGGAAATGGAAATTAGACATGTGAACCAAAATCATAACTATAGGAGAATAAAATATATGGTGTTATATAAAATAATATCACATTATTTCCTCCAATATAACCATGAATATAAACTATCCAAAAAAGAAAGTAGATTATAACATAAAGCCTTCACTACATTGGTAACTCTTCAATCATAATACCCATGAAAGAATAACATAAAATGATACTTCAAATATCATTATAATAAGGGGTTTAATGTTATAAAATTTCAAATAGAATTATATACACCTCAAAAATAAATATAAGTGTATATTATAAATGTATGTCTCAAAGAAATATAATTTTAGATGAATAACCCTTACAAAAACCATACCATTGAATTTTGTGAATTAATAATTTAATAGATTATGAGTATATAATGTAAATAAAAATAAAAAAAATGGAAATAAAACATTATATAATAATAATTATTTACACATATAATCATAGAATAGAAAAACAATGAATAATTAAAATTACCCAATGAAACGAAATTGAGTTATGAAATTTTTTACCAGTTGGTCAATTTTAGGTCAACTTCTATTTAATAAATTTATTCAAATTGAAACATAAAATACAATTATGTATGAATGATTCATGATATTAAATTTAAAAATTATATTATATACAACAAATAAAATTAATTATGTGAATAACATTAAAATATGACTCAATGAAGGAAAATTGAGATGAAGTCCCTTACTATTTTGGTAATTTATGGATTAAAACCTCATGAAAGAGAGAACCTCAAATAGATTAATAAATCCCTATGATTTTCATGAAAAAATACATTCATGGGAAGTGTATATACTAAAAAATAAAAACAATTGGTAAATATGAAATATGCCTCACATAAATAAAAAGTGAGATGAGAAACCCTTACCTCGAGTCCAGAATTTCCATGTGTGCCCTTTAGCTCATATATAATAAGATTATATAAATTATTTTATATCTCAATAAAAAAATACTATTTTAATAAATTATACTTAAATTTAGTTATTTTATTTATCTTAATGAAATATTTAAATACTTAATAACTTAATTCCACATCGGGTGTTTTGAGAACATTTGGTTGCTTGTTTTGAAAAGAATTTGGTGTGTCAAAAATGGTAAAAGATTTCATTATTTAAAGATGTAAAAAATACTGATCATGAAATAATTATAATTTTTATTCATAAATTATACTTTCAAACCTAATCATTGAATATGGTTATGAAAAATGAACTACAGTACGATCATAGAGATGGTAGGTCGTACATACATGCGATTAACATTTATATTTTTCAATGATCATTATGGAACGGGGGTATGCATTATTTTATCTTTTCAGGATTATAATAATATAATAAAAACCAAATTATTTATTTAAATATACTTATATATTTCTTTCATATGATTTAGTGATAAAAAAGTGTCACATCACTTCATGGAGGCAACAATCCACAGGTACTTAGGAACAATGTTATCATTTTTCAGTGTAAGAAATAAAATGATATATTATAATTTAAGAGTGATAAATATATAATTAATATCATAAGAATTTCATTTATATCTAATATATTCTTTATCAACATCCTTATTACCTTCCACATAATGTGCTAGTGAAAAATGAATTACATCGCTTTGTGAGGTGGTAGTCCATCGTACACACACGAAACGTTATTATATCCCCCATAGAATAAACATTAAGAAGTTTTATGTGATTTAATTATGCCATAATTATTAATATTTTAAAAATAATATATATATACCTTAAATAAATCATTATAACATTCAGTGAGGGGCGATGATGGAAAACGAATGACACTGGTTTGTGAGGCGGTAGTTTATCGTACACAAGAATGATGATTACATATCCTATTTTATGGATGAAGAGATTTATTTAGGTTATGAAATTAATATAATAACATATAAATATATGGTATATAATTGTGATATTATATCAGAATAATTTCAGAATATTTTTATGAGGTGGAATAATAAATAATATAAAAATGTTCAGTTAAGCATGATAAATATTCTTTAGAAAAAATCGTTAGGTTAGCACCAAAAAACATAATAAGACAGATTTATGATAAAAAATGGATATAGGTAATGGGTTGGGAGGTTAAAAATGAATTAATTCATATATTTTATGAGAAAATTGGATTTGAAGGTGTGAAAATCGGAGGATAGGGGGTGACCATTTATAAGTTAGGTAAGTAGCACACATAAAAATTTTGAAAAGAAAAAGGTGTACCCACATTTTTCACATTCTAGAAGGATCCAAAATAGACCATTATAGAGAATTATACATGATAAATTCTAAATATTTCCATAAGAAATATGTTGGACAAGTTTTTATCTCATTTTATCCCTTATCTATTTTGTTTAACCCCCAATAAACCCGTTTTCACTTTAATCGTGATAAACAATCTTTTCTATTTTCACTATTCATTCTAGTAAAAAATTAAGTTGAATTTATTATATAATATAAATTATGATGATTTAAAATGTTTAATATATTTTAAAAAATTAAATTCACATAAGGGTAATTTTTAATTTAATATTAAACCCACAGATGCGATAAAAAAATAGTTTTCAAGTGTATTTTTCAAGAAAATAATAATTTTATATTAACTATATGACTTGTATTAATTAGTGTATAAATATAAATTAATATCTTTTAATACATAATATATGAATTTAACTTAAATAATTCATCATTAGGGTTTTTTTATTAATTAAAATGTGGAAATATTAGGCACTTTAATTTTTTTTTGGAAAATCTAATTTTTAAACCCAAAAATAAAATTATACTAAAATCCTATATAATATTGATTAACGAATAATTGAGTGGGTTAAATATAAAAAAATAATACTTATATTACTTGAAATCATATATGAGATATAATTGGACTTTTAAATTACTTAATTTAATGAAAATAAAAGATAGTTAAAAATTCTTATTTTTCACTCATTACGGAAAAATTAATATTCTTCAGAGAATCCCAAAATTTGAGCCTAATTTAATTTTTTAAAATAAATTTTCTATATGTTAAAAAAATATATTTTCTCACAAAAATCAATAAAAATCATTTTTGACAAAAACATATTTTTGAAGAATAAAATGATATTATTAAAAATTGATTTATTATTTTATTAGAATTTATCAATAAATTATATTTATTATTAAATTTATACATATATATATATTTCATAAATTAATTAATAATTTTTATACTTTCCAATTTAATAATGGTTATATATTTTCCTAGTAGTTTAATCTTGGTGTTGCGTATCAAATGAGCTACCAAACATACATTGTTTTTTAAAATATTGAGGTGTTACATCCATCAAAATTTAAATTTTTATTAAGCTATTTTGAGGGAAAATGGGAAACCAAATACACATACAAAACCACTATGTGCTAAAAGAGCCCACAAGATTATTAAACACGAGACTTAGATTACCCGAGTTAGCTGCCCTATAGAGCCCCCATTTCAAAGGACTAACATGTGTTTATGGGTCCTCTCTAATAAGATCTTCAAAGTGGGTAAGCAGCCTCTCCATTTTCTGGATGAATTCCTTTGAGTTGATTTTTCCCTGATTGAAGCCCCGGGCCAGAATTCGGTCTTGTTTGTCTATCCACAGCTCTTGCTCCTCATTGGCGTCAACTTGTAACCTTCTTCCATAGATTATTTTTATCTCCTCTTCTGAGACATTGGGACAGACAACTTTTTCTAACATTTCTTCCATGTAGTGCAGAATTAAATTCAAACACACCATGGGCTCTTCACTTTACCCTTTCGATAGTGCTTTCCTTATATTTTTCGTGTACTTCTTGGCCAACCTTGTCTCCATCGGCTTTGGAAAATGTGAGTAATCCTTGCATCCCTTGGGTTTGTTCCCTTGGACCACTATACATTTCAGAGAATCTTGATCTCCTTTTCCCCTTCTTCCTTCAGGGTCTATGAGGCCCCTTCCCTTGAACGCATTCCATGTTGTCCACCAAGAGTTGACTGTATCGTTCATCTCCTGAAGATACTTCCTCTTGAGACAAGGGGGATTCGTGAACCTCCAAGCCATAAAATCGGTTCCCTATCTTGATCCCTGACCCTGCATTGATGCCCCTTTGCTTGCCTGGAGACTCCCTTGAACGCATTCCATGTACATGTTTTCATGAATTTTTATATAAACACATTTTTTATGCACACACACACACACACACAGAGATATATATATTTCTATGCACATTCTGATTAATTTTTTTAGGATGGTTAGAGTGATAAATAATTATTTCATTCCATTCATTTGTGTATTTATTCATCGTAATTTACTAAGAGTGGGTCCCATACTTTATGGGGGGTTTTCAACATCATGGTTTTTATCCCCACACTCAACAGTTTTTTTCTTGCAGGGCTTGAGGGAAATGATGAAGTGCCTCTATGCATGGTTCGAGGATTTCCTTACATATAATCAAAAATAAAAAACTAATTCCCAAATAGGGAAGAGGAAGACAATTTTATGAAATAGGATAAATTCCCCAGGATAGGATTAATGTTGAAGGAAAAATCACCTTCTTCAGAAATTTTATCAAGAAGGAACTTTCAAGTTCATTGTTTCTTTTATAAAATTTCTAAAGAAGGCACGACCAAGTAGGATCCTTGGGGTTATTTTTTTCATTAGTATTGATTATAACCCCATCTAAATAAATTAGTGGCTGTTATGGAAAATTAACACTAAAATGACCACATACTTCTATTAGTGGATGTTTTGGGAAAGCACTGGTAAGGTTAAACTTTTGGTGGTTGTTTTAATGCATTCAAATTTTTTTTAAAAATAATTTTTCATAGCATTGCTAAAAAAATTATTCAATTAGATTTTTTGAATAATTTAATGGGTGTTGGGAAGAGATGCTAAATGTTTTATGAAAACATATTACATGCAGTTGCAATAACCATTAGTAAATTAGAATTTTATTTTTTTAAAATTATCATTAAACATTGTTCTGATGCACACACCCTGGTTCTTTCTTCCAGAATCTACTACGTGCCCCACTCCCTACTCCTACTTCTAGAAATTACATACATGCCATACCTTTCCATCTGTCTTCATTCTCGAGCATGTGAACCTCACCCAAGGGGATTCAATCCCATTATTCGTGAAAAATAAACATGGTTCCCTCCAAACATACCAGGTATTGTTATATAAGAATATATATAATAGGAATTATATAATATAATTATAATATATATATATATATATATATGTATTTATATAATATTACATATTTATATAATTATTGTATATAATTATGTATATATGATATAATATAATATATATTATTTCATAATTATTTGTGTATAGTATATATATAATGCATTTATTTATTTAATATATTTATTTATAATATGATATATATATATATATATATAACTATTTGAATATTATATATATATATATATATCATTATACATGTAATGTATTTATATATTTAAAATATTAATTTAAATTTAGTTATTTGTTTAATAAAATCATAAATACATCTACGAAATATATAATAATATTAATATTATTAATAAATATTGTTATTATTAGTATTAACATCAATAATTATTGTTTTTATTATTATTAAGTTTATTTTTAAATTGTAAAATTTTTACATTGTTTTATAGATATTATAATTTTATTAAATATATTTATATTATGCATATATATTATACATATATATTATATTAAATACATTAAAATTTAATATATATTGATTATATATATATATTATATATATTTATATAATTAAATACATTTATATTATATTATATATGAAGATAAACATAATATGTGGAAAATTTAATACATTTGTATAATATGAATTTATATAATGTAAATTTAAAGAAAATATATTTATATAATAATGTGTGTGTATTTAAAAAGAATTTGTGGTGGTTATCGAGTGGTAAACACCTTGTCATCATGCATAAGAGACCTCAGTTCAAATCCGAGTGGAGGTTTTTTTTCCGAATGCCACTATAGTAGTATTATATAAAGTATTATAGAGGTACTATAACAATGTTACTATTCAACAAAATTAGGCATCTGGGCCATAAAATTTGGCCTATGGGCTATAGGGACTACAAACAATCAATTTCCATTGGGCCACCATTAAGTCATTAGGCCACAAAGCCTTTCAAACACCATTTAGAGACAATGTGTGTTATGGCGGGACTAGGGAAAATGGGTTGATGCAATAGAAAAGCGGTGTAGCGTAGCGACACATAGGTGCCACCTGATGGGGACCTCGAAAGAGTTATAAAAAAACATAAACCTATGATCTAGCCACACTACCCATAGATTTTTGATATAGGATGTAAGAGCGACCTTCTTAAGACTATCAAACCGTGGGGCATGTCAGATGATGCATCATGATAGGTACGCCATACAGTGGGATGCCACCCAATGGGTCACTTGGAGGATGACTCAAAAGAGATACAGTGTGGTGTCAGCTATCATCCCACACTATGTCCATATAATTGTAGTGATCAGAGAGTTTCCTTCCATGGTGAATGATAGGTGAGAATGATGCATCAATTAGTGGTCAGAGGGGTGAGGTTGATGTAGAATTTAGAATAGTGACACAGTTCAATGATTACTTGTAGGGGAAACAAGGCATTCTATTGGTGTCATAACATGATGCAGGCTGCTCCATTAGGCCATTGGGCCACATGATGGGACATCAAGCCATGTAGTGTCCTTCAGAACAATGTGCCTTTAGTCCATCATAATTATTAAAATAGGTTTCATGGGTGCTTTCATTTAATGTGGGGAGGGGTGAGACTTAACCCCCTAGGGTACCTAAGTGAATGTATTATTTGGTTTCTTTTAATCCCCCTCTCTATAATATATATATATATATATATATATATATATGTTTTATGGAAAACTCTTTTTAAATACATTTATATCAAATGCACACACACACACACCATAATGCATTTGTATATATTTATTTATAAACTATTATTTGTATGTATATACATTATTGTACTCATATTATATTATGTATTTATTAATGTATTTTCTTATACTTTTATATAATAATAATCTTTTCAAATTCAATATTATTATTATGTTAAATAGTTTTATATAGTACATTCACATATACATTTATATTACAAACATTTATATTAATGTGTACACAAATAAAAATATTGTATATATTTATAAAATACATACTGTAAAGTAATATTTTGCCTTTATGTTTATATTTAATTAAACTTTCACACACATATTTTTATTTCAATATATTTTACAAATATTAATATATATATATATATGTATGTATGTAATTTGAAAATTCAATTACATTATGTAAAAGAAAATTTATTGAATATATAAATTTAAACACTTATATGTGTGTATATATGAAGTGTATAATATAACATAACATAGAAATTTATATTTATATTTATATTTATTCAAAATCAATATAAATTATATATTTATGTATATTTAAATAAATAAATATATACCTATATCTATAAAAACATTTATATTATGTATACTTAAACATACACAAACACATGTTTGTATAAATATAAATATACATATATTTATAAATACATTTATATCAAACACAAACACAAATATTTACATAAATATACTTATACATATATTTATAAATTCATTTATATCAAACACACACATAATGTGTATTTATATATTTATTTAAATATAATTATTTCATATACATATATATATATATATATTATTTACATATTTACTATATTAATTTATAACAATGTTTCATCTTTTCATGGTGATTTCAATGATGCTTTGGGTTTCCTCAGTTTTTTGGAGATTCCACAATATCTAGGGAATGATTATCTATCAGACTGTCCTACTAAGTAAGTGGGGAATCCTAATGGATCTTAGATTATGATTTCTCTACCGCCAGATGATCTCTTCGATATACAAGACGGGCCCTCAGTAATGATAAAAGACTTGAAAAAACCTGGGTTCAAATCTACCTCCAGGTTTAGGGATGTAGACTCTTTTATATTCTATAGGTTGGGAAATAAAACACATGTGGTAGAAAATGAAGAATCCATATACGAATGAATTGAGTTAGGTAGACACTCTTTCATCATAAGTAATTTTTTATTCAAAGAAAAGGAAGTACAAGAAAGGAAAATAGGTCGGCCCCCTCCAGCACCATGGTCCTGAAATAATGAAGTCCATGGGAATAACCTCTAATCAAGATTACCCCCTTAGGCTTAAGGGTGTTCACTTTATGAAAATAAACATCCTCTAAACCAGAGATATCCAGCAAGGCCAGGTGGTCCGCTCCTTTGTTCCCCTCCCTTAATGTGTTTAACACTTTAGTATTGTCATTGAGGATACGTCTACACTTTCGGATGATATAGCATATCGAACAAGGTGCATTTCCATGACCATGAAGGGAGTTGTGAACAATCAACTAATCCATTTTAGCTTCCATGATATCCAAGCCCTTCTGAACACATAATCTGAGCCCTGTGAGCATCACCATGGATTCCGCAAGTAGAGAAGAAACTTGACCCATCTTGATTGTAAAATCAATGTAGACTAAACCTTTAAAATCACACACCACCCCTCCTCCTCATAATAAGCCCAGGGTACAAGAACCACATGTATTGAGCTTCAATCCTTTAAAAGGGGGCTACTAATGAACTCAGTTTTCCCCTACTCTAATGTTGATGGGAATACCATAGAAGTTTGAGGATTTCGACAATTGTTTTTCCCCTATTAGGGTTTTGAAAAACTTGTTTTTGTATCAATGGGTCAACGATTCTTCCATATATTATTTACCTTTAAGGATTTAAAGGTAAAATTGTGTGGGTTTGACAATATTTTTCTCAATATAGTTTTCCTATACATTCTGTAATGACAATAAAATATTAAATTGATTGAGAAAAGATCAAATGTATAGGTATGGGTTAAAATATATA